>JAFJYJ010000170.1:0-30564 GCA_019022615.1 Acacia melanoxylon | reverse complement strand
TTCAAATCCCCTTTTCCAACGTTATGGCATTAGCCTATTTAGTTACTTTTCTTCCTTGTTTGTGAACTTGTTAGATTTCAATTCCTCCTTGAATTTGTTAGATTTCAATCAATTTATTGATGGATAAGTTGAAATGAGAAGCTTTTTCTATTGTTGGTATGGGAAGTTTGCTACGATTTTATAAATTGGACAATAATGAGAGCTTGCTGTTCTCAGTCGAGAACTAGATGATAAAAAATTGGGTTTTATTCATTTCTGAAAAGTGGTAGAATGATTAGCAAGTGCACAGACGTTGGGGGTATTTTTGATGCCTTCTATTTTTTTTTAAAAGAATTGAAAAGTCAAAAGATGGACCATTATTATGTCAAAAGGCAACCAAACACCCTAAAATTTTCCAAACGCACCTTTAAGATTGAAACCATAGTTGTATATTAAAAAAAAAAAAAAGATTGAAAACATGGTTTGGGGATGGGAAACCATGATCTCAATAAACCATCTTTTTTTTTTTTTGTTTGCCTTTTCATGAGCTATTCTTCAAAATCTATTCATTAAAATCACTTTTGTCACTTTTCCTTGTAACCTCCCCATTGAGTAAAAATAAAATGGTCTTTTAAAATCAAGAGTTTACACATCCAAAAACCTTTTTTTCTTGCTCGCAGTAATTTCCCGCAAAATTACTATTCATGACATCGTAATCATGCTTTCCTATCATTTTCAAAATTAAACAGCAGCATCAATAGTAAATGGCAACCTAGCCATAAAGGTGCACTGTCCGAGTTTGACCAACAGTGATGCCTCGAGCTAAATCAGACGATGACTTCTGTCAGCATGCCAGCATAGGGGAGGATAAAATAGCCTCTAAATTCAACCAGACATGTCGTTGGTGACCTTGAATTGGCAGCATTATATGGGAGAAGCATTTGATCCTAGCCCCATTTCGACACTAGCTGAAGTGCAAT
This sequence comes from Acacia melanoxylon, assembly GCA_019022615.1. Lineage (NCBI taxonomy): Eukaryota > Viridiplantae > Streptophyta > Magnoliopsida > Fabales > Fabaceae > Acacia > Acacia melanoxylon. The sequence goes on along the minus strand of JAFJYJ010000170.1, from coordinate 29,605 downwards.
ATGGAACTCGATCAAGTTTGGTGAGGAATCAGACTCAATCGCATCACTCACCTATAGTCTATTGAGAGATCTTCACGGAACTATATCATAATAAAATTTGAGGTATTAAATTGGTAGTTTAGAAAATTCACTTGAAAGGAGCCCACAACAACTCGAATTTAAATGTGCAGCATTGGCAGATGGATGTCAGAAGCCATGACTATCTTTGCATCTTCCCGGCAGAATGCAGATAAATTGCAACAGAGACAACACTGAAAACAGAATAAACAAATAACAACTTTAAAGAAAGAAAAGCATGATTAACACGTTCTTTTATGATATTCCACTAACAGCTTACCCTAAGCACATCAAGACTGCATGATCAAACTAAAACGTCAGTGAACCAAAGCCATCAAGATCCTATTAACCTCAATATTTAAATGAAGTTGTTTGTATCATGTGATCCATTGGCATTGCCGCTATTGGGCTTGTTTGAGTCTTGCGTAGAGCGTTAGACTAAAGAATTTTGAAAAAAGCTCAAGAATGCCGCTAACCGATTTTTGGTCCATTTGGCAACAACGTTAAGTTCACTGACTTTAAGCCAAAAAAAAGCCTCAAAAGTCGCTTAAAGAAAAACTCCACCACGGAGCTTTTTCCAAAAAGCTCTCAACTTTTTGATATGGGCCCCGCCTTTACTACCATCAATCCAAACACAAATCATTATTTACAACATGACTTTTTTCCTATCGAGCTTTTTCTTTTAAAAATCGATAGCTTTTGCCCACCGCTCCTACCGCCAACCCAAACAGGCCCATTAACTATTTCATGCATAAGCTACAGTTGAGGAAAAAATTTCAATCATAGACAGATCATACACTGGCACAAAGCAAGCACATTCACAGGATAATTAACAGCATCTTACATCGTGCCAAGGAAGAAGGCAAGGGAGAGATGGAAGCCAAAGAGAAAAACAGAAACCACCGCAGTAAGTAGCATTGCCACAGAAGTAGAATACACCTGCATAAAGTTGGGAAGCTGAGAACAAATTGAATTTTCAAAGGTGTCACTGTTGTTACTGGTGATGGCTATGATCATGTTTGAGTCAAGATATGATATGCTCATCTGAGAGAAACAATAAAGTATGAATCTAGATCCTATTTGATGCAAAATACTCACTATTATACACCTTGAACAATAAATAAAGAATAACAAGCTCCATTTGCAAAACTATACATAGCATTCATCTCAACATCCCCATCTCTACTACCCCAATTATTTTGTTGTAAGTGTCCCTTTAACATCCAGCATCCTCTACCATACAATATTACCAGTTTTATAGTAGTTCTACAAATCTTTCTTTTAAAGATATTGGTAGTTACTTTGTGATCACAGATAACTTTTGATGCCTTTCTCTATCTCAACCACCCAGCTTATATCTTATTGCATAACATTTCATCAATTCCACCACTATTTTCAGTATTTTGTATTATTGGCCTCACATACTTGTACTCCGATTCACACTTTTGGTATCTTATGATTACTGATTTTGACCTCCAAATCATTTATAGTTTACCTCTTGTAAAATTTGTAGTGTATATATTCCATCTTACTCCTACTAAGATGGAAACCTTTTGATACCAAAATCCGTCTTCATAACTCAAATTCAGAGAAAATTTCTAATAGTTCTAATTGTCAAGTCATGAGGAAAATCTTCCTAGTATACAAAAAAATGAGGAGGCGAGAATTTCAAGGGGGACATTTCCCCTCAAACACCCACTCTCCAACAAATTGATGATAAAGGATGGGAACAAGTTTTATTTGTAAAATCTTGTAACTTACTAGCTTATCCCCTAAACTGAATAAAATAAGTTTTATACAGGGCAATGAAGGAATTTTAAACTTTAAGGCTTTTCCTCCTTTTCCTTATTTCTCCCATTAATTATTCAAACGAAGGCAATGCAACTCTTTTCCATTGCCTTTTCACTCCATTGTTTCCGCAATGTCTTAACAGTATATCCTTTTGTGATTTATTATTGCTTTCAACAATTATTGAGAGTGCCAAACATCAGCATGGTACTCTTTTAGGACCACCGTTAGGGTTTTGGTGGGATTACAGAAGAAGGCTTTCTGGTGCTATCTATTCTATTCTATGGCGCATTTTGGCAATGTGACATCTCACTTCTTCATCTCCAAATATCAGTCTTCAAATCTGTTTTGTGACATGAACATTTTTAAGAACCATTCTTTATGGCTCATCAGTATGGCAACCAGGGACAGCAATTTTAAAAAAATAAACATGCAAGGTAATATATATTTATATCAAATAATATGCAATATATATTTAATATTTTTACTGTAAGAAAAAATCTACAAACAATTATAGGTAAACAAGAAGGGAAAAATGGAGAGAAAAAAGTATCCATGCCCTAAAGTGCTACAAGTCAATCAGACATAAAAAAACTTGGGTGTCAGTTGTGGCTGCAAAAGAACAATGTTCACCACTAGTGAATAATAAGTGAAGACCCACCAACGACCACTCAAAACCACTGTTTTAAAAGTCTGAACCTAAGGTCACCAGATGTTAATATTAGATCGAAGCGCAGTTGTTCCTAAAACCTAGTGGCCAGAGAGCTTGCTTTTTAAATATGAGAATAAAGTATGTAGAAAGGATCCCTCGCCTATTTAAGGCTTTTTATTTATTTGGATGAAGGGTACTTACACTACATGTATTTTGCCATATCAAAGGTACCGCTCCATGCATGTACCTGTTTGAGTATGTCTCACATATAGCAGACATGGTATGTTGCTTCAGAAATGCTCAACTTTCACGAAGGAATCTCCTCAAGACATATAAAGTGACTGCGGATGGGTACCTTTGTTGCACCAAGGAGTTTGTTTGTTTGTTATGAGTTTCTCGTAGTGTTCTTTCCTAAGGATGGTGCCTTATACTCCTCTTTCTTGTACCCTATTATTTCTTCTTTCCAATAATTTTTTCGTTTTACTCACGAAACTAATTACAAAAAGTAGTAGACATCTCAAAATATAACAGTCAACAAACCATGTCTTACCTTCACAATGTTGTCAGCGTACTTCATTACCATTGATACAGCAATACCACTGTAAACAGAAACAACCTTGTAACCACATAGTATCACTGCACAGTAGCAAAATGAAGATTGTATAAATGCTGTAAAATAACAAGAAATTCCCTTTTGGGTTCTCTTGTTAAGAGAATTATTTGTGCAAATTTTTTGCTTAATAGAGGACAGTGGCTTTCTGTGTGATGTACAACTCAAAAAAAGGAGTCACGCCCATGCCAGTTACATATCAAACTTTGTATTAGACATGACAGGATACTCCAAATTACACCAAGCAACTTCAAATTTAGTTGTCTCCATCTATGTCAATGTTCATGCTTCTCAAGTGAGAATTGATATACTAAACAAGTTCATGTCTTTTGGGTGCGGTGTAATAGAGATCAGTGACAAACTTCAAATTTAGTTGTCTCCATCTATGTCAATATTCAAGCTTCTCAAGTGAGAATTGATATACTAAACAAGTTCGTGTCTTTTGTGTGTGGTGTAATAGAGATCAGTGACAGACTGTTTGAGAAAGAGGGAGGACTTGGTGACTAGAAGAACAAGAACCTAATAATGACCATAGCTGTAAAGACATAGATAACTTAAGCTTATATACTGGCACTTGGTCCTTTGTGCATCTCGTAACTACTGTTTCATCTCATTGATGTGTCAGCTATGAAAAACTCAATGCTGTTTTGAATTTCTTATTTCCAACAATTACAACTCCACTTCCACTATTGCTATCCAACAATTTGTGTATGTACAGGATCCTAACAGCTAGGCAAACAAAACTATGAACATCAAGGCAAGTGTGGAAACTAAGGCAAGAATCATAGTTTTCATCGACAATAATTTTGAAGCAAATCATGAAACAAAATATACCTGAGTGCATGGTTGAGAATCATGAGAACGGTGATTAAAGAATATCCATGGAAAAAACCCCTGAATATAGACAGCTTAAGATGTCAGGCAAATATTATTGATGTGACAAGATAAGCCTTATAACTACAATACCAATAAGGCAGGTTTATCCTCCATACTTGGTGTTGGTTATATGATTTTTTAGCACCCAAACATATGCAAATTCATAATAAATGTTGCTCCATCGTGAAATAGAGAAATACTACTATTTGATGATGAACTACAATAACTAGGGGAAAGAACAGCGAGACAATATCTGTATCTACTGCAAAACCAGAATCAAGAAAAACGCAGATTACTTGTTCATCACTGCATCAAAATCTTGAATCAATATGGCAACAGCATTGAAGGCCATGCCAAAGATATACAACCAGAAGTTCTGAACATTAATGTTTCTGGAAGGACGCTTCTTCATAATAGCCTGCAAAAGTAATAAACAAACCTGCTAAATACTAATTCGCATCTAGAATCCTCAATTCTATCTCAGCCCTGGTAATTTTAAACCCTTATTCAAGACAGATCAAAATATCTGTTGGCCAATCAAATTTAGCATAAACAAAAACTAAGTTATATGGGTTGATAAATTATTTGAACTCCACTCGAGTTTCAATTCTAAACAACAGTTATATCAACCTATTAAACAACATTCACCTCCGTATATACTCCTGCAAAACCACTCAAGAGTGCCATGACCTGCAGGGGAAAAACTCATCGTGAGGAAATATTGTAAGACCATAAATTCATACTTTAGGCTTGTTACATATATGATGAGGCAAATGTCAACAACTCACAATTGCCATAACCCAACCTTGAAAGGGAGTCTGAAGAACACGATCAGAACTGAAACAATAAAGCAATTTCTTAAGATAAAATATTTATAAAAAAAATGTTATATATGAATTTCTAAAGAAAACTAAACCAAGAATATATATAATGGGAGAAGATTGCTCTGATCCACAAAACAAGCACAGTACATGCAAATAGTAATTCATTGATTATTCAAATATCTTCTGTGGTTATGCTCAATCTATTATTAACTTACCATTCATAATTCAAACAATTTTGCACATTGGTTAGTCAAGAACATGTGATTTACATGTATATCAGATTATCAGGGGAGAACATCTATACAACAGGCACAACTGCACAAGGGTAAAATAAGGTTAATAAAATAAACATACATGATGGCTGAATGCCAGAGTTGAATATCTCTTACTTTGTATTCAACTGTGCAGTGGTGCACCCAGCACAGAGTAGAATAAAAGCAGCCCACTGAATCTCACTTAACCTGAAATATAAAATTAGATCAGAATACACAACAACCTCAGTACTCATAACCTTTGATATGATAAAGTATGATTTATATTATATAATATATTATTCCGCCAGTTCGCTTATAGTGATTCAGCCTCAGGAGGAAAGAATGATTGTAATAGTTATGCTCTTCAAAACTTCTATACCAAAGATGCGGAGAAAGCTTTCCCTTGTGCAAGCAAAAAAAGTGGCTTAACAGATAGACCATATGATACTCCATTGGTCTTTCACCAACAGTTTCCGCAATGAAAGGGCAACCAAAAACTTAATAAAAATGGCCTACCTTTTCTTAAGAATAATCCTGTAAAGGATGCCAGTACTGATAATGTTTAAGTTCTTCAATATTTGATAACCAGGAGCATCTACATATGCAAAGATGTAATACTGCCATAAAATTGACCAAAAAAAATCAGATTTCAGAATGCAACAAAAAATCTGAAAACATAAACAGCATTGAAGAAAACACTGTTGCCACTGACACAACAAACCTGGAGCAAATTTTTAACTAGGTAGAGAGCTGCTGGAATGGGATACACTATAACTTCATCTAATGTTGTAGTCAACCTAGGTTGAACGCACAGTGAGAAAAATATAGACTCAATAAACGGTGAAGTAGCTAAAGCCAAAACACACTAGGAGAAATTAATTCATTGCAAAATGAAAGATTTAGGCTCTAGGCCTGGGCGGTTAGAGAGCCTACACTCCATGGAGAAGACTGCTTTACAAATTTGCATTCTCACCCTCTTCCCATTTTTTTTTTATTCTTTTAAAAAAGAGAGTCAATGTTGTATCAGACCACCCAGAGGAATCTGAATCTTAAAAAATAAAGCAAAGTAGTGGCATGCAAAAATTTAGATCGTATCATATCATAAAGAAAAACAAGTTTCTAACAGTAAACAGAGCAGTAACAGCAAATACAGTATAAAATCCATGGATACGATTTCTTAGCCCCAAAAGCTGCCTCAAAAGATCATATTCATTAATTTCCTTGTGCTTGCTTCTTAAGTGGTTAGCAGTTAGTCAAAAATCAAATTCACAAGGTGGACAACTAACATTTTACACTAGTCTTAACTGTGTCGATAAATATTGTGATTTAAAATGCTGCCACTACATCCCCAGCCAAGCACCTAATGAATGAACTATAAGTTAGAACGTACAACAAAATCTGAACAGCCAAAAACAGAGGTCACCTGTTATCGTCTGTAACGCCTTCTGTTCTCCATATTTTTCCTAAGACTATGAGGGATATAGCACATTTCAAAGTCTCCACCTATAAGGAAAGAATAATCATGCTGGTCTCTGATATAAATGAAATAAAGCAGGTTTAATCTGAGGGATTGGCAATGTTTATGAAATGTAAATATTATTCAAATATTGCCTCATCTCACCAAAAAGTTTGCAGTAGTCACACTATACTCATATTTGCCAGCTCTTTTGGACCAAACTATAAGGATAGCTTGTGAACTTGTAAGAACAGTCAATGCAAGAGTAACGACTGACCTATTTCGACAGTGGAAACAGGGTAAGAAATCAACTAGGAATTTTAATTGTCCTCTAAAAGTGGTCATATGAACAGGAATTATCAGAGAAAACCCAACGTCATACTTGCGCTTCCACTTTGCTCTGTCAATTCTGGATTCTCCTATAGTTGCCAGATTATCTAGCATAGTGGAAAGACAAAGGTTACCAAGAGGCTAACAGTAGATCTTAACACAACTGCAAGCAGCATTATCAAAGTCTAGTCTAGGTTAATGGGCGAACGAGGAGGTGAATGCAAGTCAAATACCTGATACCGAAAGTGGTTTACCACGTAAATTCTCAACATCTTCAACGACCGCATCTCTATCTTCAGCCTACGACAAGTGTTACAAAGCACAAATAAATTCAGAATCCAGAAATGCATAGTAAAACACCACGGAATTGATTGATCCGAAAGAAATGCTAAAACTATTTCCTTATTAAAGCTAAGCACCAAGTGCAGGAACTTAAAGCTCAATTCTAGTAGGCAAAGTTTGTAGATAAGCTTCAAAAATTACTGACAATGTAATACCTCTCCTTTGATTTTTCTGTACTCCATTTCTTTTCTTGTTTACTTTGATGATAGGGAGATCTACGGTTATACACGGGAAAAATACTTTATCGTGTTCGACGACTTCTTGGGTTGCCGGATCCCAGGGGCATTTATTCACTCTGGATTCGTTCGCCCCGTAACAGTGTGTGCGGCTGTGGGCGTTTTTATTATTATTATTATTATTATTATTATTTTTTTTTATTTTTTTTTAACTTTAAAAATATTTTTATGACTGCCCTTAATTATTTTTAGGGGAATTATTTAATTACCAATAACTCAAATAATAACTCAGAAGCGACAAGTACCAGGTAGATTATGCTGTTCAATTGTTACCGAAACTTTTTTTGTTATTGAATCATTTTCTTGAGACCTCAGAATACTTATTCCTTAATCTTTTTCAAAATTAATATGGTTGTACATTCGGTAAGGCATGCCTCATACTCAAATCAATAGATGAACGGATTCTATTTTGCATCATATTGCTCAATCCCACCCTATGAACCCCATTTTGCATCATATTGCTCAATCCCACCTTAAGAACCCATAATGTCATGTAATCTCTTTGATCCTAATTATAGAACAATATTCGGTAGTTTGCTTTTTGCGAAAATCACTTTCGCGCCTCTTCTTACGTAAAAAACCCTAAAAAGCCCCTAAGATTCTCGACAATCCTTAAAGGCCCGTAATCTACGCGAAATGTTAACGCGCTAATATAAATAAGTAACTGAAAGATCGATATAATCATTAACTATACCGATTTAGTTGTTAGAAAATCGTTAATGGTGATCGATTTAGCATTGTTAACGACTCATCCGTTAACAACTATATCACCTTTCCGTTAATAACTCACGTAAGACATTAAAAATCCCAAAAAAGACCCAAAGGCTTTTTCCTGGATTATCAAAATCTTGGGGCCTATTTCGGGGTTTTTTTTTTTTTTTTTGTAAAAAGGAACCCGAAAGTGATTTTTCCTTTGTTTTACCATAATTATAGACAACATTTTAATTTTTGTCAATTTCTTCTTAAAATACTCCTATTAATATGAATGAGGGGTTATATGAAAGGTAATTGAGTGCAAAAATTTATATAAGAACATTTTAAAAAATGAGTAAAATTAAATAATTTAACCCTTATCCTCTATCCCTCTAAAATCTAAGTAAATACGCCCTACAATTAGACCTAGTAGTATATATTTCCTTGTAATTAATATATGTAAATAGTTTTGTCGTTTAATGGCTAGACATTAGTATATATTAGAGATTTTAGGTGGACGTCGTATTATCTCTATACGACACCTTTAGGACTATATGTTTGTGTTATTACTGAGCAAGTGTAAAACATTATTATTATTTTGATAAAAGAGAGATACCAGCCTTTATATATTAATTAAGGAAACTGGGATATGACGTTTCCTCATACAATCATTCATTAACACAAATTAGATTTTCCGGACAACTAATCAAAATAGAGGAGTGTGATAAACCCTCCTTAGCTAATGGATCAGCAAGCATGTTACTGGACTGAGGTATGAACTGCAACCTCACCTCCCACTCCCTGAGCATCATATTTCTAATCTGCAGAAATACACTGCTACAATTAGGATCATTTCGTATAACCATGAGTCTGTCAACTAGAAGTTTCGCATCTGATTCCACAATAATTCTTCTATGTCCTTCGGCCCAAGCAAAACTGATTCCATGTAAGAGTGCCCATTCTTCAGCCTCAAATGCTTCACAATGACCCAAATATTGCGTGAATGCAGAAAGCCAAATCCCCTTGTGGTTTCTAAGCACACCCCCGCAGCCAGCTCTCTGGTTTATAGAAGCCACAGCACCATCTATATTCAATTTGACCCATTCCATAGGAGGCGGATACCATTTATCAATGCTTGGCTTGTTAGTTAATTCAGAAATATTTCCTACACCAAGCTCTACACAATAAAACTTCCAGGACCTTTTAATAATAGTAGTTGGGAGGAAAGGTTTACTAAAATCCTCTTTGAAAATGTGATTATTCCTCCACATCCACAACATCCAAATTCCAACACCCCATAACTGATTCCATTTCACTGTCATATCATTTCCTAAATCCTCTAGAAGATTCAATGACATCCAAACTTTTAGAGAACATGAGAAAAAAACAGGGAAATACCTTGGATTAATCAAGCAACGCCATATCTGATCAGCAAAGTAGTAGTCTCTAAAAATGTGCAGTTCGTCTTCAATACCCGCCCAACGAAACCGACATAGAGGAGAGTTAGAGGACCATCTCGCTCCTCCAAATATTAGTCTCGCAGCCTATTATTATAAGCTAGCCATAAAATTACCCTAATCCTCTCCGCACCTTTCCAATTCCGTATGCACTTAAATATTTTATCATAAAGCCGAGGAGGTGGTTTTTCTAGTAAAAATAAGCACTTTTCACGTAAAAGTGACCATTAGATGTACCATTCCACACCATAATATCCTCCCCACCCACATCCATCGGCGGAAGAACTGTAATGAGTCTCTCGTAAACCTCCCCGTTGACAATATGAACCAAAGGCGACCAATGTCCCAAGTCCCATACATAACCCAAATAAACGCCTACTACAAAGCGTTGTTTTCCTCATCAAGCATGAAGAGATCGAATACATAGGTCCTTAATTTTCTTATCTTTGAATAGCCATACATCGTAGAAGAAAAGCACCGAATTCCCATTTCTCACTTGCCATTTGGTGCCCGTTCAATAACATCCTTCTCGGTTACATATGAATTTCCACCGAATCAAAGGTTTGGAATTCAAGAATAATGAATCACTTCTAAACATATATTTCCTTTTAATACCTCCGCCTACGCACTTCTCCGAGCCTTTAACCAATGACGATGCTAACTTTGCACCAAAGGCTCTATTGACCGAGCTCACCTTTTAATGTCTAGGCCCCCAAATTATTTGGGTAGAGTTATTCTTTCCCAACACATATGATGAGAACCCTTCCTTGTCTCGCTATCACCCCATATGAAATTCCTTTGCGCTCTCTCAACCTCCGTATATACTCAACGGAGTTGAGAAACTTGCATCGGATATAGTGGTATAGAACCAATAACGGACTTAGCAAGCGTAATTCTCCCCGTCAGACAAATAATTAGATTTCCAAGCAAACTAGTTTATCACGCACACGATCAACCACATACTTAAAAGTATCCCTAGGTCCTCTTTGTTTAGTCAACGGAACCCTAAATATCTCCCTATTTCGGATGCAATCTTCATACCAAGCTTACATCCTTAATCCTATTCTTCATGGTAGCAGTACACCTTGGGAGAGAAGAAAATAGAAGATTTACATAAGCTAACCTTTTCACCAGAGGCCACATAAAATTGGTTGATAGTCTTCATTATCTGGACTGCTTGATCCTCAGAAGCTTCCCCAAAGAGAAGGAGGTCATCAGCAAACATTAAGTGAGAGATTCCGGGTCCCTGCTTTGTCATCATAACTGGCTTCCATTTATGCTCAAGGACCGCATCATCAATAATATGAGACAGCCTATCCATGCATAGGACAAAGATAAAAGGGGAGATTGGATCCCCCTGCCTAAGGCTACGATTAGGAGAAAAGAATTCAGATTTTCCCCATTCCAAAGAACATTGAACGAGGCGCTAGAGATACAAGTCATAATAATCTCTTCCGAATCTATCATCAAAACCTCGCTTCCTTCAACACTTTATTTATAAATGACCATTTGAGTCTGTCGTAAGCCTTCTCGAGATCAATTTTCATGGTCATGATACCACATTTCCCTTTACACTTCTTCATCTTATGAAGAATTTCTTGGCCTACCACAATATTGTCTTGAATATGCCTCCCTAATAAAGCTAGCTTGAAATGGCAATATGAGATCCTCCAAAGAGACTTCTCAATCTTTGTGTAATAATCTTTGCTATACCCTTATATTGTACCGTACACAAGGAGATAGGTCTAAAATGCTCAACTTTAAGAGGTCGGTCAATCTTAGGAATAAGTGAAATTAGTGTTTTATTAGCATTTCCAATTTCACCCACACTAAGAAATACCTCTTTGACAAAGTTGCACATATCGGCCCCACCAACTCCCAATTCTTTTGGAAGAAAAGAGGGGGAAACCATCCACACTCGAGCTTTATAAGGCCCCATCAATTTAACCGCTTTATGAACTTCTTCATCTCGTAGGAAGCCTAGCCAAATCCGCCTAACCGAGAGCTCTCAACTTCGTGAAAATTACTCACCGTACTCAACTCCACATCCTCCCGCGAATCATCCCGAAAAAGATTTTTGAAGTATCTCACCACAAAATTCTTAACTTCAACCTCATCATCCACCCATACTCCCAAATTGTCCCGAAGAGTAAGAACTCTATTCCGCCTTCTTCTAATCTTGGTCTTTAGATGATAGAAGCGCGTGTTCCTATCCCCCTTCGATATTCACTCGCACGGATTTTTGGAACCATTTTAATTCCTCTTGCTTGGACACCTCCTCAAGTTCACATTGAAGTTGATCTTCTAGATTACACAAAAATCTTGAATATAGGTAAGCGGAGATTTCTATATCCCAAGCTTAATCGTGCCAAAATTACTATCTTCTTTCTCTCAATCAAACCAAAAGTTTCTCTATTCCAAAGGTGTAATTTTCTTTCTCACTCAGAATACCCTTGATTAATAATAGATTAATAATAGAAATAATAATAATAATAGATTAAAATAATAATAATAATATAGTAAAATCTAGAAATTTATAATGTTTGTATTGTTAATTTATTAATTGGGAATAATTAAAGGGCCCAAATAGCTAAAAACCCTAGATTTTAATTATAAACTTAGGTCCGACCGCTAAACCAAACGCTCGACACTTTTCTTCGCCGCTATTTTTTTCTCCGCTACTACATCCTCGCTCCATACTCTCGCAAGTATTCTTCTAGGAGGTTAGCAAAATGGAGACCAGTAATTCTAATCTCCATGAGTTTTGGGTTAGTTTTATAAAAATTTTGATAGGGTTGTTATATATGAAATATATTATATGTAATCCTAATCCCTTGAACAATTTGATTTTCGTGATAACCCTTAAAGGCGTTGCTGCGTTGTATATTTATATGCCTTTCATTTTTCTAAGATCTATGAGTAATTGTTGCAAGCAATTGATCAATTTCCGGCGCATGAGTTGAATATACTTGTACCTTTTTCTTAGACGCCTTGGCTTTCGTGTTGAATTAGAGAGAGAGATATATATATATCCTTTCCTTGACGTAATCGCTTCCCCGGTGCCCGAATTAAATATACATGTATATTTTCTTTGCTTCGATGCCTAGGCCTTCGTGCATGAATCATCTATATATCCATGAAACCCGTACGCCTTCATTTTGGTGATTAAAAGCTAAATATGCCTTTCATATGTATCTCGTGCGTTTTGTTTCAGGCTTCCGGGTGCTTTTTTTTTTTTTTTTTTTTCTTTTGGTGATTGAAATACATGTGTCATTCATTAAAATAAATATAAGTATATATATATATATATATTAAATACATGTACTTTTTAAATGATTTTGCCTTAGTTTTTCGTAATTGACAAATAACAATATATATGATCTAAGCGCTTCCGTAGATTTGAGAAAATTCCTTTTTGTGTATGATTTAACTAATTTAATCGTGAGGATAGCTTTGGGATGGTACCTCCCAAAGTGATGAACACAATCGGGCTTTATGCCCCGATATGTAATTTTATGTGAACCGATGATATCCGTTCTTCCCAAAGGTCTGGTGGTTTCACTAAGTAGAACTTTGGCAAGAGTGCACACACTAGGAAGAAATACTTGATGGCCAAATTTGATTAATTGTGACCGGCAAGGTTTCCTGTGTCTACCATGGTTCTCTTCCCACTAATTAAATTGAATAAATAATAATAAAATTGACATTTTATATGTATATATATTATTAGGTAAATATTGTATTTTCTCTTCATTATCTTTGTTTTATTAGGATTACCAAGAATTGCCGATGTTTGTATTCACGGGTTGTGATGATCTTTCTGGGAGCAAAATTTCAAAACAAACAAAGCAAGGGTCAGCTATAGAGCGGTAGAAGCCGATAAGAACATTCAAGCGCTCTAACTAGTTTATTTTTACTTTTATAAATCACATTTATTTGAGTTGGATTTACATTATTGTAATAAGTAGCCTTGTACTTGTCCCAAGATGCTGCGGCAGAACATTCCTCAAGGTTGTTTATTTCGAATTTCGTATTCATTTATAAAAATCATTTAAATTTTATACTATGATAATTGTTAGAAATCAAAGGGGTTACACACACTCTTTTCCAATTTAAATTCCACCATTATTATCATGCCACCGGTTTTGGAGAAATTGAGGAAACTTTTCATGAGTCATCCACATTGCTTCAAACTGAATGGTTTAGGTTTAGGGTTTAGGGTTTAGGGTTTAGGGTTTAGGGTTTAGGGTATAGGTTTAGGGTATAGGGTTTAGGGTTTAGGGTTTAGGGTTTAGGGTTTAGGGTTTAGGGTTTAGGGTTTAGGGTATAGGGTATAGGGTTTAGGGTTTAGGGTATAGGGTTTAGGGTTTAGGGCCCAGGGTTTAGGGGGCCTAGGGTTTTAGGCCCAGGCCTAGGGTTTAGGGTTTAGGGGCCTTTAGGCCCAGGCCCAGGCCCAGGCCCAGGCCCAGGCCCAGGCCCAGGCCCAGGCCCAGGCCCAGGCCCAGGCCCAGGCCCAGGCCCAGGCCCAGGGCCCAGGCCCAGGCCCAGGCCCAGGCCCAGGCCCAGGCCCAGGCCCAGGCCCAGGCCCAGGCCCAGGCCCAGGCCCAGCCCAGGCCCAGGCCCAGGCCCAGGCCCAGGCCCAGGCCCAGGCCCAGGCCCAGGCCCAGGCCCAGGCCCAGGCCCAGGCCCAGGCCCAGGCCCAGGCCCAGGCCCAGGCCCAGGCCCAGGCCCAGGCCCAGGCCCAGGCCCAGGCCCAGGCCCAGGCCCAGGCCCAGGCCCAGGCCCAGGCCCAGGCCCAGGCCCAGGCCCAGGCCCAGGCCCAGGCCCAGGCCCAGGCCCAGGCCCAGGCCCAGGCCCAGGCCCAGGCCCAGGCCCAGGCCCAGGCCCAGGCCCAGGCCCAGGCCCAGGCCCAGGCCCAGGCCCAGGCCCAGGCCCAGGCCCAGGCCCAGGCCCAGGCCCAGGCCCAGGCCCAGGCCCAGGCCCAGGCCCAGGCCCAGGCCCAGGCCCAGGCCCAGGCCCAGGCCCAGGCCCAGGCCCAGGCCCAGGCCCAGGCCCAGGCCCAGGCCCAGGCCCAGGCCCAGGCCCAGGCCCAGGCCCAGGCCCAGGCCCAGGCCCAGGCCCAGGCCCAGGCCCAGGCCCAGGCCCAGGCCCAGGCCCAGGCCCAGGCCCAGGCCCAGGCCCAGGCCCAGGCCCAGGCCCAGGCCCAGGCCCAGGCCCAGGCCCAGGCCCAGGCCCAGGCCCAGGCCCAGGCCCAGGCCCAGGCCCAGGCCCAGGCCCAGGCCCAGGCCCAGGCCCAGGCCCAGGCCCAGGCCCAGGCCCAGGCCCAGGCCCAGGCCCAGGCCCAGGCCCAGGCCCAGGCCCAGGCCCAGGCCCAGGCCCAGGCCCAGGCCCAGGCCCAGGCCCAGGCCCAGGCCCAGGCCCAGGCCCAGGCCCAGGCCCAGGCCCAGGCCCAGGCCCAGGCCCAGGCCCAGGCCCAGGCCCAGGCCCAGGCCCAGGCCCAGGCCCAGGCCCAGGCCCAGGCCCAGGCCCAGGCCCAGGCCCAGGCCCAGGCCCAGGCCCAGGCCCAGGCCCAGGCCCAGGCCCAGGCCCAGGCCCAGGCCCAGGCCCAGGCCCAGGCCCAGGCCCAGGCCCAGGCCCAGGCCCAGGCCCAGGCCCAGGCCCAGGCCCAGGCCCAGGCCCAGGCCCAGGCCCAGGCCCAGGCCCAGGCCCAGGCCCAGGCCCAGGCCCAGGCCCAGGCCCAGGCCCAGGCCCAGGCCCAGGCCCAGGCCCAGGCCCAGGCCCAGGCCCAGGCCCAGGCCCAGGCCCAGGCCCAGGCCCAGGCCCAGGCCCAGGCCCAGGCCCAGGCCCAGGCCCAGGCCCAGGCCCAGGCCCAGGCCCAGGCCCAGGCCCAGGCCCAGGCCCAGGCCCAGGCCCAGGCCCAGGCCCAGGCCCAGGCCCAGGCCCAGGCCCAGGCCCAGGCCCAGGCCCAGGCCCAGGCCCAGGCCCAGGCCCAGGCCCAGGCCCAGGCCCAGGCCCAGGCCCAGGCCCAGGCCCAGGCCCAGGCCCAGGCCCAGGCCCAGGCCCAGGCCCAGGCCCAGGCCCAGGCCCAGGCCCAGGCCCAGGCCCAGGCCCAGGCCCAGGCCCAGGCCCAGGCCCAGGCCCAGGCCCAGGCCCAGGCCCAGGCCCAGGCCCAGGCCCAGGCCCAGGCCCAGGCCCAGGCCCAGGCCCAGGCCCAGGCCCAGGCCCAGGCCCAGGCCCAGGCCCAGGCCCAGGCCCAGGCCCAGGCCCAGGCCCAGGCCCAGGCCCAGGCCCAGGCCCAGGCCCAGGCCCAGGCCCAGGCCCAGGCCCAGGCCCAGGCCCAGGCCCAGGCCCAGGCCCAGGCCCAGGCCCAGGCCCAGGCCCAGGCCCAGGCCCAGGCCCAGGCCCAGGCCCAGGCCCAGGGCCCAGGCCCAGGCCCAGGCCCAGGCCCAGGCCCAGGCCCAGGCCCAGGCCCAGGCCCAGGCCCAGGCCCAGGCCCAGGCCCAGGCCCAGGCCCAGGCCCAGGCCCAGGCCCAGGCCCAGGCCCAGGCCCAGGCCCAGGCCCAGGCCCAGGCCCAGGCCCAGGCCCAGGCCCAGGCCCAGGCCCAGGCCCAGGCCCAGGCCCAGGCCCAGGCCCAGGCCCAGGCCCAGGCCCAGGCCCAGGCCCAGGCCCAGGCCCAGGCCCAGGCCCAGGCCCAGGCCCAGGCCCAGGCCCAGGCCCAGGCCCAGGCCCAGGCCCAGGCCCAGGCCCAGGCCCAGGCCCAGGCCCAGGCCCAGGCCCAGGCCCAGGCCCAGGCCCAGGCCCAGGCCCAGGCCCAGGCCCAGGCCCAGGCCCAGGCCCAGGCCCAGGCCCAGGCCCAGGCCCAGGCCCAGGCCCAGGCCCAGGCCCAGGCCCAGGCCCAGGCCCAGGCCCAGGCCCAGGCCCAGGCCCAGGCCCAGGCCCAGGCCCAGGCCCAGGCCCAGGCCCAGGCCCAGGCCCAGGCCCAGGCCCAGGCCCAGGCCCAGGCCCAGGCCCAGGCCCAGGCCCAGGCCCAGGCCCAGGCCCAGGCCCAGGCCCAGGCCCAGGCCCAGGCCCAGGCCCAGGCCCAGGCCCAGGCCCAGGCCCAGGCCCAGGCCCAGGCCCAGGCCCAGGCCCAGGCCCAGGCCCAGGCCCAGGCCCAGGCCCAGGCCCAGGCCCAGGCCCAGGCCCAGGCCCAGGCCCAGGCCCAGGCCCAGGCCCAGGCCCAGGCCCAGGCCCAGGCCCAGGCCCAGGCCCAGGCCCAGGCCCAGGCCCAGGCCCAGGCCCAGGCCCAGGCCCAGGCCCAGGCCCAGGCCCAGGCCCAGGCCCAGGCCCAGGCCCAGGCCCAGGCCCAGGCCCAGGCCCAGGCCCAGGCCCAGGCCCAGGCCCAGGCCCAGGCCCAGGCCCAGGCCCAGGCCCAGGCCCAGGCCCAGGCCCAGGCCCAGGCCCAGGCCCAGGCCCAGGCCCAGGCCCAGGCCCAGGCCCAGGCCCAGGCCCAGGCCCAGGCCCAGGCCCAGGCCCAGGCCCAGGCCCAGGCCCAGGCCCAGGCCCAGGCCCAGGCCCAGGCCCAGGCCCAGGCCCAGGCCCAGGCCCAGGCCCAGGCCCAGGCCCAGGCCCAGGCCCAGGCCCAGGCCCAGGCCCAGGCCCAGGCCCAGGCCCAGGCCCAGGCCCAGGCCCAGGCCCAGGCCCAGGCCCAGGCCCAGGCCCAGGCCCAGGCCCAGGCCCAGGCCCAGGCCCAGGCCCAGGCCCAGGCCCAGGCCCAGGCCCAGGCCCAGGCCCAGGCCCAGGCCCAGGCCCAGGCCCAGGCCCAGGCCCAGGCCCAGGCCCAGGCCCAGGCCCAGGCCCAGGCCCAGGCCCAGGCCCAGGCCCAGGCCCAGGCCCAGGCCCAGGCCCAGGCCCAGGCCCAGGCCCAGGCCCAGGCCCAGGCCCAGGCCCAGGCCCAGGCCCAGGCCCAGGCCCAGGGCCCAGGCCCAGGCCCAGGCCCAGGCCCAGGCCCAGGCCCAGGCCCAGGCCCAGGCCCAGGCCCAGGCCCAGGCCCAGGCCCAGGCCCAGGCCCAGGCCCAGGCCCAGGCCCAGGCCCAGGCCCAGGCCCAGGCCCAGGCCCAGGCCCAGGCCCAGGCCCAGGCCCAGGCCCAGGCCCAGGCCCAGGCCCAGGCCCAGGCCCAGGCCCAGGCCCAGGCCCAGGCCCAGGCCCAGGCCCAGGCCCAGGCCCAGGCCCAGGCCCAGGCCCAGGCCCAGGCCCAGGCCCAGGCCCAGGCCCAGGCCCAGGCCCAGGCCCAGGCCCAGGCCCAGGCCCAGGCCCAGGCCCAGGCCCAGGCCCAGGCCCAGGCCCAGGCCCAGGCCCAGGCCCAGGCCCAGGCCCAGGCCCAGGCCCAGGCCCAGGCCCAGGCCCAGGCCCAGGCCCAGGCCCAGGCCCAGGCCCAGGCCCAGGCCCAGGCCCAGGCCCAGGCCCAGGCCCAGGCCCAGGCCCAGGCCCAGGCCCAGGCCCAGGCCCAGGCCCAGGCCCAGGCCCAGGCCCAGGCCCAGGCCCAGGCCCAGGCCCAGGCCCAGGCCCAGGCCCAGGCCCAGGCCCAGGCCCAGGCCCAGGCCCAGGCCCAGGCCCAGGCCCAGGCCCAGGCCCAGGCCCAGGCCCAGGCCCAGGCCCAGGCCCAGGCCCAGGCCCAGGCCCAGGCCCAGGCCCAGGCCCAGGCCCAGGCCCAGGCCCAGGCCCAGGCCCAGGCCCAGGCCCAGGCCCAGGCCCAGGCCCAGGCCCAGGCCCAGGCCCAGGCCCAGGCCCAGGCCCAGGCCCAGGCCCAGGCCCAGGCCCAGGCCCAGGCCCAGGCCCAGGCCCAGGCCCAGGCCCAGGCCCAGGCCCAGGCCCAGGCCCAGGCCCAGGCCCAGGCCCAGGCCCAGGCCCAGGCCCAGGGCCCAGGCCCAGGCCCAGGCCCAGGCCCAGGCCCAGGCCCAGGCCCAGGCCCAGGCCCAGGCCCAGGCCCAGGCCCAGGCCCAGGCCCAGGCCCAGGCCCAGGCCCAGGCCCAGGCCCAGGCCCAGGCCCAGGCCCAGGCCCAGGCCCAGGCCCAGGCCCAGGCCCAGGCCCAGGCCCAGGCCCAGGCCCAGGCCCAGGCCCAGGCCCAGGCCCAGGCCCAGGCCCAGGCCCAGGCCCAGGCCCAGGCCCAGGCCCAGGCCCAGGCCCAGGCCCAGGCCCAGGCCCAGGCCCAGGCCCAGGCCCAGGCCCAGGCCCAGGCCCAGGCCCAGGCCCAGGCCCAGGCCCAGGCCCAGGCCCAGGCCCAGGCCCAGGCCCAGGCCCAGGCCCAGGCCCAGGCCCAGGCCCAGGCCCAGGCCCAGGCCCAGGCCCAGGCCCAGGCCCAGGCCCAGGCCCAGGCCCAGGCCCAGGCCCAGGCCCAGGCCCAGGCCCAGGCCCAGGCCCAGGCCCAGGCCCAGGCCCAGGCCCAGGCCCAGGCCCAGGCCCAGGCCCAGGCCCAGGCCCAGGCCCAGGCCCAGGCCCAGGCCCAGGCCCAGGCCCAGGCCCAGGCCCAGGCCCAGGCCCAGGCCCAGGCCCAGGCCCAGGCCCAGGCCCAGGCCCAGGCCCAGGCCCAGGCCCAGGCCCAGGCCCAGGCCCAGGCCCAGGCCCAGGCCCAGGCCCAGGCCCAGGCCCAGGCCCAGGCCCAGGCCCAGGCCCAGGCCCAGGCCCAGGCCCAGGCCCAGGCCCAGGCCCAGGCCCAGGCCCAGGCCCAGGCCCAGGCCCAGGCCCAGGCCCAGGCCCAGGCCCAGGCCCAGGCCCAGGCCCAGGCCCAGGCCCAGGCCCAGGCCCAGGCCCAGGCCCAGGCCCAGGCCCAGGCCCAGGCCCAGGCCCAGGCCCAGGCCCAGGCCCAGGCCCAGGCCCAGGCCCAGGCCCAGGCCCAGGCCCAGGCCCAGGCCCAGGCCCAGGCCCAGGCCCAGGCCCAGGCCCAGGCCCAGGCCCAGGCCCAGGCCCAGGCCCAGGCCCAGGCCCAGGCCCAGGCCCAGGCCCAGGCCCAGGCCCAGGCCCAGGCCCAGGCCCAGGCCCAGGCCCAGGCCCAGGCCCAGGCCCAGGCCCAGGCCCAGGCCCAGGCCCAGGCCCAGGCCCAGGCCCAGGCCCAGGCCCAGGCCCAGGCCCAGGCCCAGGCCCAGGCCCAGGCCCAGGCCCAGGCCCAGGCCCAGGCCCAGGCCCAGGCCCAGGCCCAGGCCCAGGCCCAGGCCCAGGCCCAGGCCCAGGCCCAGGCCCAGGCCCAGGCCCAGGCCCAGGCCCAGGCCCAGGCCCAGGCCCAGGCCCAGGCCCAGGCCCAGGCCCAGGCCCAGGCCCAGGCCCAGGCCCAGGCCCAGGCCCAGGCCCAGGCCCAGGCCCAGGCCCAGGCCCAGGCCCAGGCCCAGGCCCAGGCCCAGGCCCAGGCCCAGGCCCAGGCCCAGGCCCAGGCCCAGGCCCAGGCCCAGGCCCAGGCCCAGGCCCAGGCCCAGGCCCAGGCCCAGGCCCAGGCCCAGGCCCAGGCCCAGGCCCAGGCCCAGGCCCAGGCCCAGGCCCAGGCCCCCAGGCCCAGGCCCAGGCCCAGGCCCAGGCCCAGGCCCAGGCCCAGGCCCAGGCCCAGGCCCAGGCCCAGGCCCAGGCCCAGGCCCAGGCCCAGGCCCAGGCCCAGGCCCAGGCCCAGGCCCAGGCCCAGGCCCAGGCCCAGGCCCAGGCCCAGGCCCAGGCCCAGGCCCAGGCCCAGGCCCAGGCCCAGGCCCAGGCCCAGGCCCAGGCCCAGGCCCAGGCCCAGGCCCAGGCCCAGGCCCAGGCCCAGGCCCAGGCCCAGGCCCAGGCCCAGGGGCCCAGGCCCAGGCCCAGGCCCAGGCCCAGGCCCAGGCCCAGGCCCAGGCCCAGGCCCAGGCCCAGGCCCAGGCCCAGGCCCAGGCCCAGGCCCAGGCCCAGGCCCAGGCCCAGGCCCAGGCCCAGGCCCAGGCCCAGGCCCAGGCCCAGGCCCAGGCTCAGGCCCAGGCCCAGGCCCAGGCCCAGGCCCAGGCCCAGGCCCAGGCCCAGGCCCAGGCCCAGGCCCAGGCCCAGGCCCAGGCCCAGGCCCAGGCCCAGGCCCAGGCCCAGGCCCAGGCCCAGGCCCAGGCCCAGGCCCAGGCCCAGGCCCAGGCCCAGGCCCAGGCCCAGGCCCAGGCCCAGGCCCAGGCCCAGGCCCAGGCCCAGGCCCAGGCCCAGGCCCAGGCCCAGGCCCAGGCCCAGGCCCAGGCCCAGGCCCAGGCCCAGGCCCAGGCCCAGGCCCAGGCCCAGGCCCAGGCCCAGGCCCAGGCCCAGGCCCAGGCCCAGCCCAGGCCCAGGCCCAGGCCCAGGCCCAGGCCCAGGCCCAGGCCCAGGCCCAGGCCCAGGCCCAGGCCCAGGCCCAGGCCCAGGCCCAGGCCCAGGCCCAGGCCCAGGCCCAGGCCCAGGCCCAGGCCCAGGCCCAGGCCCAGGCCCAGGCCCAGGCCCAGGCCCAGGCCCAGGCCCAGGCCCAGGCCCAGGCCCAGGCCCAGGCCCAGGCCCAGGCCCAGGCCCAGGCCCAGGCCCAGGCCCAGGCCCAGGCCCAGGCCCAGGCCCAGGCCCAGGCCCAGGCCCAGGCCCAGGCCCAGGCCCAGGCCCAGGCCCAGGCCCAGGCCCAGGCCCAGGCCCAGGCCCAGGCCCAGGCCCAGGCCCAGGCCCAGGCCCAGGCCCAGGCCCAGGCCCAGGCCCAGGCCCAGGCCCAGGCCCAGGCCCAGGCCAGGCCCAGGCCCAGGCCCAGGCCCAGGCCCAGGCCCAGGCCCAGGCCCAGGCCCAGGCCCAGGCCCAGGCCCAGGCCCAGGCCAGGCCCAGGCCCAGGCCCAGGCCCAGGCCCAGGCCCAGGCCCAGGCCCAGGCCCAGGCCCAGGCCCAGGCCCAGGCCCAGGCCCAGGCCCAGGCCCAGGCCCAGGCCCAGGCCCAGGCCCAGGCCCAGGCCCAGGCCAGGCCCAGGCCCAGGCCCAGGCCCAGGCCCAGGCCCAGGCCCAGGCCCAGGCCCAGGCCCAGGCCCAGGCCCAGGCCCAGGCCCAGGCCCAGGCCCAGGCCCAGGCCCAGGCCCAGGGCCCAGGCCCAGGCCCAGGCCCAGGCCCAGGCCCAGGCCCAGGCCCAGGCCCAGGCCCAGGCCCAGGCCCAGGCCCAGGCCCAGGCCCAGGCCCAGGCCCAGGCCCAGGCCCAGGCCCAGGCCCAGGCCCAGGCCCAGGCCCAGGCCCAGGCCCAGGCCCAGGCCCAGGCCCAGGCCCAGGCCCAGGCCCAGGCCCAGGCCCAGGCCCAGGCCCAGGCCCAGGCCCAGGCCCAGGCCCAGGCCCAGGCCCAGGCCCAGGCCCAGGCCCAGGCCCAGGCCCAGGCCCAGGCCCAGGCCCAGGCCCAGGCCCAGGCCCAGGCCCAGGCCCAGGCCCAGGCCCAGGCCCAGGCCCAGGCCCAGGGCCCAGGCCCAGGCCCAGGCCCAGGCCCAGGCCCAGGCCCAGGCCCAGGCCCAGGCCCAGGCCCAGGCCCAGGCCCAGGCCCAGGCCCAGGCCCAGGCCCAGGCCCAGGCCCAGGCCCAGGCCCAGGCCCAGGCCCAGGCCCAGGCCCAGGCCCAGGCCCAGGCCCAGGCCCAGGCCCAGGCCCAGGCCCAGGCCCAGGCCCAGGCCCAGGCCCAGGCCCAGGCCCAGGCCCAGGCCCAGGCCCAGGCCCAGGCCCAGGCCCAGGCCCAGGCCCAGGCCCAGGCCCAGGCCCAGGCCCAGGCCCAGGCCCAGGCCCAGGCCCAGGCCCAGGCCCAGGCCCAGGCCCAGGCCCAGGCCCAGGCCCAGGCCCAGGCCCAGGCCCAGGCCCAGGCCCAGGCCCAGGCCCAGGCCCAGGCCCAGGCCCAGGCCCAGGCCCAGGCCCAGGCCCAGGCCCAGGCCCAGGCCCAGGCCCAGGCCCAGGCCCAGGCCCAGGCCCAGGCCCAGGCCCAGGCCCAGGCCCAGGCCCAGGCCCAGGCCCAGGCCCAGGCCCAGGCCCAGGCCCAGGCCCAGGCCCAGGCCCAGGCCCAGGCCCAGGCCCAGGCCCAGGCCCAGGCCCAGGCCCAGGCCCAGGCCCAGGCCCAGGCCCAGGCCCAGGCCCAGGCCCAGGCCCAGGCCCAGGCCCAGGCCCAGGCCCAGGCCCAGGCCCAGGCCCAGGCCCAGGCCCAGGCCCAGGCCCAGGCCCAGGCCCAGGCCCAGGCCCAGGCCCAGGCCCAGGCCCAGGCCCAGGCCCAGGCCCAGGCCCAGGCCCAGGCCCAGGCCCAGGCCCAGGCCCAGGCCCAGGCCCAGGCCCAGGCCCAGGCCCAGGCCCAGGCCCAGGCCCAGGCCCAGGCCCAGGCCCAGGCCCAGGCCCAGGCCCAGGCCCAGGCCCAGGCCCAGGCCCAGGCCCAGGCCCAGGCCCAGGCCCAGGCCCAGGCCCAGGCCCAGGCCCAGGCCCAGGCCCAGGCCCAGGCCCAGGCCCAGGCCCAGGCCCAGGCCCAGGCCCAGGCTCCAGGCCCAGGCCCAGGCCCAGGCCCAGGCCCAGGCCCAGGCCCAGGCCCAGGCCCAGGCCCAGGCCCAGGCCCAGGCCCAGGCCCAGGCCCAGGCCCAGGCCCAGGCCCAGGCCCAGGCCCAGGCCCAGGCCCAGGCCCAGGCCCAGGCCCAGGCCCAGGCCCAGGCCCAGGCCCAGGCCCAGGCCCAGGCCCAGGCCCAGGCCCAGGCCCAGGCCCAGGCCCAGGCCCAGGCCCAGGCCCAGGCCCAGGCCCAGGCCCAGGCCCAGGCCCAGGCCCAGGCCCAGGCCCAGGCCCAGGCCCAGGCCCAGGCCCAGGCCCAGGCCCAGGCCCAGGCCCAGGCCCAGGCCCAGGCCCAGGCCCAGGCCCAGGCCCAGGCCCAGGCCCAGGCCCAGGCCCAGGCCCAGGCCCAGGCCCAGGCCCAGGCCCAGGCCCAGGCCCAGGCCCAGGCCCAGGCCCAGGCCCAGGCCCAGGCCCAGGCCCAGGCCCAGGCCCAGGCCCAGGCCCAGGCCCAGGCCCAGGCCCAGGCCCAGGCCCAGGCCCAGGCCCAGGCCCAGGCCCAGGCCCAGGCCCAGGCCCAGGCCCAGGCCCAGGCCCAGGCCCAGGCCCAGGCCCAGGCCCAGGCCCAGGCCCAGGCCCAGGCCCAGGCCCAGGCCCAGGCCCAGGCCCAGGCCCAGGCCCAGGCCCAGGCCCAGGCCCAGGCCCAGGCCCAGGCCCAGGCCCAGGCCCAGGCCCAGGCCCAGGCCCAGGCCCAGGCCCAGGCCCAGGCCCAGGCCCAGGCCCAGGCCCAGGCCCAGGCCCAGGCCCAGGCCCAGGCCCAGGCCCAGGCCCAGGCCCAGGCCCAGGCCCAGGCCCAGGCCCAGGCCCAGGCCCAGGCCCAGGCCCAGGCCCAGGCCCAGGCCCAGGCCCAGGCCCAGGCCCAGGCCCAGGCCCAGGCCCAGGCCCAGGCCCAGGCCCAGGCCCAGGCCCAGGCCCAGGCCCAGGCCCAGGCCCAGGCCCAGGCCCAGGCCCAGGCCCAGGCCCAGGCCCAGGCCCAGGCCCAGGCCCAGGCCCAGGCCCAGGCCCAGGCCCAGGCCAGGCCCAGGCCCAGGCCCAGGCCCAGGCCCAGGCCCAGGCCCAGGCCCAGGCCCAGGCCCAGGCCCAGGCCCAGGCCCAGGCCCAGGCCCAGGCCCAGGCCAGGCCCAGGCCCAGGCCCAGGCCCAGGCCCAGGCCCAGGCCCAGGCCCAGGCCCAGGCCCAGGCCCAGGCCCAGGCCCAGGCCCAGGCCCAGGCCCAGGCCCAGGCCCAGGCCCAGGCCCAGGCCCAGGCCCAGGCCCAGGCCCAGGCCCAGGCCCAGGCCCAGGCCCAGGCCCAGGCCCAGGCCCAGGCCCAGGCCCAGGCCCAGGCCCAGGCCCAGGCCCAGGCCCAGGCCCAGGCCCAGGCCCAGGCCCAGGCCCAGGCCCAGGCCCAGGCCCAGGCCCAGGCCCAGGCCCAGGCCCAGGCCCAGGCCCAGGCCCAGGCCCAGGCCCAGGCCCAGGCCCAGGCCCAGGCCCAGGCCCAGGCCCAGGCCCAGGCCCAGGCCCAGGCCCAGGCCCAGGCCCAGGCCCAGGCCCAGGCCCAGGCCCAGGCCCAGGCCCAGGCCCAGGCCCAGGCCCAGGCCCAGGCCCAGGCCCAGGCCCAGGCCCAGGCCCAGGCCCAGGCCCAGGCCCAGGCCCAGGCCCAGGCCCAGGCCCAGGCCCAGGCCCAGGCCCAGGCCCAGGCCCAGGCCCAGGCCCAGGCCCAGGCCCAGGCCCAGGCCCAGGCCCAGGCCCAGGCCCAGGCCCAGGCCCAGGCCCAGGCCCAGGCCCAGGCCCAGGCCCAGGCCCAGGCCCAGGCCCAGGCCCAGGCCCAGGCCCAGGCCCAGGCCCAGGCCCAGGCCCAGGCCCAGGCCCAGGCCCAGGCCCAGGCCCAGGCCCAGGCCCAGGCCCAGGCCCAGGCCCAGGCCCAGGCCCAGGCCCAGGCCCAGGCCCAGGCCCAGGCCCAGGCCCAGGCCCAGGCCCAGGCCCAGGCCCAGGCCCAGGCCCAGGCCCAGGCCCAGGCCCAGGCCCAGGCCCAGGCCCAGGCCCAGGCCCAGGCCCAGGCCCAGGCCCAGGCCCAGGCCCAGGCCCAGGCCCAGGCCCAGGCCCAGGCCCAGGCCCAGGCCCAGGCCCAGGCCCAGGCCCAGGCCCAGGCCCAGGCCCAGGCCCAGGCCCAGGCCCAGGCCCAGGCCCAGGCCCAGGCCCAGGCCCAGGCCCAGGCCCAGGCCCAGGCCCAGGCCCAGGCCCAGGCCCAGGCCCAGGCCCAGGCCCAGGCCCAGGCCCAGGCCCAGGCCCAGGCCCAGGCCCAGGCCCAGGCCCAGGCCCAGGCCCAGGCCCAGGCCCAGGCCCAGGCCCAGGCCCAGGCCCAGGCCCAGGCCCAGGCCCAGGCCCAGGCCCAGGCCCAGGCCCAGGCCCCCAGGCCCAGGCCCAGGCCCAGGCCCAGGCCCAGGCCCAGGCCCAGGCCCAGGCCCAGGCCCAGGCCCAGGCCCAGGCCCAGGCCCAGGCCCAGGCCCAGGCCCAGGCCCAGGCCCAGGCCCAGGCCCAGGCCCAGGCCCAGGCCCAGGCCCAGGCCCAGGCCCAGGCCCAGGCCCAGGCCCAGGCCCAGGCCCAGGCCCAGGCCCAGGCCCAGGCCCAGGCCCAGGCCCAGGCCCAGGCCCAGGCCCAGGCCCAGGCCCAGGCCCAGGGCCCAGGCCCAGGCCCAGGCCCAGGCCCAGGCCCAGGCCCAGGCCCAGGCCCAGGCCCAGGCCCAGGCCCAGGCCCAGGCCCAGGCCCAGGCCCAGGCCCAGGCCCAGGCCCAGGCCCAGGCCCAGGCCCAGGCCCAGGCCCAGGCCCAGGCCCAGGCCCAGGCCCAGGCCCAGGCCCAGGCCCAGGCCCAGGCCCAGGCCCAGGCCCAGGCCCAGGCCCAGGCCCAGGCCCAGGCCCAGGCCCAGGCCCAGGCCCAGGCCCAGGCCCAGGCCCAGGCCCAGGCCCAGGCCCAGGCCCAGGCCCAGGCCCAGGCCCAGGCCCAGGCCCAGGCCCAGGCCCAGGCTCAGGCCCAGGCCCAGGCCCAGGCCCAGGCCCAGGCCCAGGCCCAGGCCCAGGCCCAGGCCCAGGCCCAGGCCCAGGCCCAGGCCCCCAGGCCCAGGCCCAGGCCCAGGCCCAGGCCCAGGCCCAGGCCCAGGCCCAGGCCCAGGCCCAGGCCCAGGCCCAGGCCCAGGCCCAGGCCCAGGCCCAGGCCCAGGCCCAGGCCCAGGCCCAGGCCCAGGCCCAGGCCCAGGCCCAGGCCCAGGCCCAGGCCCAGGCCCAGGCCCAGGCCCAGGCCCAGGGCCCAGGCCCAGGCCCAGGCCCAGGCCCAGGCCCAGGCCCAGGCCCAGGCCCAGGCCCAGGCCCAGGCCCAGGCCCAGGCCCAGGCAGGCCCAGGCCCAGGCCCAGGCCCAGGCCCAGGCCCAGGCCCAGGCCCAGGCCCAGGCCCAGGCCCAGGCCCAGGCCCAGGCCCAGGCCCAGGCCCAGGCCCAGGCCCAGGCCCAGGCCCAGGCCCAGGCCCAGGCCCAGGCCAGGCCCAGGCCCAGGCCCAGGCCCAGGCCCAGGCCCAGGCCCAGGCCCAGGCCCAGGCCCAGGCCCAGGCCCAGGCCCAGGCCCAGGCCCAGGCCCAGGCCCAGGCCCAGGCCCAGGCCCAGGCCCAGGCCCAGGCCCAGGCCCAGGCCCAGGCCCAGGCCCAGGCCCAGGCCCAGGCCCAGGCCCAGGCCCAGGCCCCAGGCCCAGGCCCAGGCCCAGGCCCAGGCCCAGGCCCAGGCCCAGGCCCAGGCCCAGGCCCAGGCCCAGGCCCAGGCCCAGGCCCAGGCCCAGGCCCAGGCCCAGGCCCAGGCCCAGGCCCAGGCCCAGGCCCAGGCCCAGGCCCAGGCCCAGGCCCAGGCCCAGGCCCAGGCCCAGGCCCAGGCCCAGGCCCAGGCCCAGGCCCAGGCCCAGGCCCAGGCCCAGGCCCAGGCCCAGGCCCAGGCCCAGGCCCAGGCCCAGGCCCAGGCCCAGGCCCAGGCCCAGGCCCAGGCCCAGGGCCCAGGCCCAGGCCAGGCCCAGGCCCAGGCCCAGGCCCAGGCTCCCAGGCCCAGGCCCAGGCCCAGGCCCAGGCCCAGGCCCAGGCCCAGGCCCAGGCCCAGGCCCAGGCCCAGGCCCAGGCCCAGGCCCAGGCCCAGGCCCAGGCCCCCAGGCCCAGGCCCAGGCCCAGGCCCAGGCCCAGGCCCAGGCCCAGGCCCAGGCCCAGGCCCAGGCCCAGGCCCAGGCCCAGGCCCAGGCCCAGGGCCCAGGCCCAGGCCCAGGCCCAGGCCTGGCTCAGGCCCAGGCCCAGGCCCAGGCCCAGGCCCAGGCCCAGGCCCAGGCCAGGCCCAGGCCCAGGCCCAGGCCCAGGCCCAGGCCCAGGCCCAGGCCCAGGCCCAGGCCCAGGCCCAGGCCCAGGCCCAGGCCCCAGGCAGGCCCAGGGCCCAGGCCCAGGCCCAGGCCCAGGCCCAGGCCCAGGCCCAGGCCCAGGCCCAGGCCCAGGCCCAGGCCCAGGCCCAGGCCCAGGCCCAGGCCCAGGCCCAGGCCCAGGCCCAGGCCCAGGCCCAGGCCCAGGCCCAGGCCCAGGCCCAGGCCCAGGCCCAGGCCCAGGCCCAGGCCCAGGCCCAGGCCCAGGCCCAGGCCCAGGCCCAGGCCCAGGCCCAGGCCCAGGCCCAGGCCCAGGCCCAGGCCCAGGCCCAGGCCCAGGCCCAGGCCCAGGCCCAGGCCAGGCCCAGGCCCAGGCCCAGGCCCAGGCCCAGGCCCAGGCCCAGGCCCAGGCCCAGGCCCAGGCCCAGGCCCAGGCCCAGGCCAGGCCCAGGCCCAGGCCCAGGCCCAGGCCCAGGCCCAGGCCCAGGCCCAGGCCCAGGCCCAGGCAGGCCCAGGCCCAGGCCCAGGCCCAGGCCCAGGCCCAGGCCCAGGCCCAGGCCCAGGCCCAGGCCCAGGCCAGGCCCAGGCCCAGGCCCAGGCCCAGGCCCAGGCCCAGGCCCAGGCCCAGGCCCAGGCCCAGGCCCAGGCCCAGGCCCAGGCCCCCAGGCCCAGGCCCAGGCCCAGGCCCAGGCCCAGGCCCAGGCCCAGGCCCAGGCCCAGGCCCAGGCCCAGGCCCAGGCCCAGGCCCAGGCCCAGGCCCAGGCCCAGGCCCAGGCCCAGGCCCAGGCCCAGGCCCAGGCCCAGGCCCAGGCCCAGGCCCAGGCCCAGGCCCCCAGGCCCAGGCCCAGGCCCAGGCCCAGGCCCAGGCCCAGGCCCAGGCCCAGGCCCAGGCCCAGGCCCAGGCCCAGGCCCAGGCCCAGGCCCAGGCCCAGGCCCAGGCCCAGGCCCAGGCCCAGGCCCAGGCCCAGGCCCAGGCCCAGGCCCAGGCCCAGGCCCAGGCCCAGGCCCAGGCCCAGGCCCAGGCCCAGGCCCAGGCCCAGGCCCAGGCCCAGGCCCAGGCCCAGGCCCAGGCCCAGGCCCAGGCCCAGGCCCAGGCCCAGGCCCAGGCCCAGGCCCAGGCCCAGGCCCAGGCCCAGGCCCAGGCCCAGGCCCAGGCCCAGGCCCAGGCCCAGGCCCAGGCCCAGGCCCAGGCCCAGGCCCAGGCCCAGGCCCAGGCCCAGGCCCAGGCCCAGGCCCAGGCCCAGGCCCAGGCCCAGGCCCAGGCCCAGGCCCAGGCCCAGGCCCAGGCCCAGGCCCAGGCCCAGGGCCCAGGCCCAGGCCCAGGCCCAGGCCCAGGCCCAGGCCCAGGCCCAGGCCCAGGCCCAGGCCCAGGCCCAGGCCCAGGCCCAGGCCCAGGCCCAGGCCCAGGCCCAGGCCCAGGCCCAGGCCCAGGCCCAGGCCCAGGCCCAGGCCCAGGCCCAGGCCCAGGCCCAGGCCCAGGCCCAGGCCCAGGCCCAGGCCCAGGCCCAGGCCCAGGCCCAGGCCCAGGCCCAGGCCCAGGCCCAGGCCCAGGCCCAGGCCCAGGCCCAGGCCCAGGCCCAGGCCCAGGCCCAGGCCCAGGCCCAGGCCCAGGCCCAGGCCCAGGCCCAGGCCCAGGCCCAGGCCCAGGCCCAGGCCCAGGCCCAGGCCCAGGCCCAGGCCCAGGCCCAGGCCCAGGCCCAGGCCCAGGCCCAGGCCCAGGCCCAGGCCCAGGCCCAGGCCCAGGCCCAGGCCCAGGCCCAGGCCCAGGCCCAGGCCCAGGCCCAGGCCCAGGCCCAGGCCCAGGCCCAGGCCCAGGCCCAGGCCCAGGCCCAGGCCCAGGCCCAGGCCCAGGCCCAGGCCCAGGCCCAGGCCCAGGCCCAGGCCCAGGCCCAGGCCCAGGCCCAGGCCCAGGCCCAGGCCCAGGCCCAGGCCCAGGCCCAGGCCCAGGCCCAGGCCCAGGCCCAGGCCCAGGCCCAGGCCCAGGCCCAGGCCCAGGCCCAGGCCCAGGCCCAGGCCAGGCCCAGGCCCAGGCCCAGGCCCAGGCCCAGGCCCAGGCCCAGGCCCAGGCCCAGGCCTGGCCCAGGCCCAGGCCCAGGCCCAGGCCCAGGCCCAGGCCCAGGCCCAGGCCCAGGCCCAGGCCCAGGCCCAGGCCCAGGCCCAGGCCCAG
>JAFJYJ010000149.1:0-238212 GCA_019022615.1 Acacia melanoxylon | reverse complement strand
CCTTCTTGTTTCTTGACGCTTTCATGTCTAGCACGGCTTGACATTTATCCGAGTTGCCCTCAATTCCCCTGTGCGTAAGCAGAAAACCTAAAAATTTTCCAGCCAGGACACCAAAAGCACACTTTGCCAGGTTGAGACGAATCCGGTATTCTCTTAGCTTATCAAATGTCACGCAAATCTTGTACATGGTCGACTACTTACAAAGATTTGACGATCATGTCATCTATGTAGACTTCTACATTCCTTCCCAGTTGATCCTCAAACACTCGATTCATCATCCTTTGGTAAGTGGCCCTTGCATTCTTCAGACCGAAAGGCATGACATTATAGCAATAATTGGCCTTCTCGGTGATGAACGCGGTTGTCTCCTGATCCTCCGGATGCATGGCAATTTGATTGTAACCAGAGTATGCATCCATAAAAGAGAGTAATTTAAAACCGAACAAGTTATCAACCAACTGGTCTATACTTGGCATTGGAAAAGAGTCTTTTGGACACACCATGTTTAAATCCTTATAATCTATGCATACCCTCTATTTGCCATTAGGTTTTTTAACCATGACGAGGTTGGACAACCATATGGTATACTGCACCTCCCGGATGAACCCGGCTTTCAACAGCTCTTGTACATGTGCTTCCAAAGCTTTACCTCTGTCTTCACCAATTTTTCTCTTTTTCTGAGCTACCGGGATGGATCCCTAGTGAATTGCCAACTTATGGCGGCAAAAATTGGGATCTACCCCGAGGATCTCGAATGGTTGCCACACAAACACATCTTTGTTACTCTTCAAAATCTTCAAGCGCTACACGAACCTCCGGGTTCAAT
Source organism: Acacia melanoxylon (assembly GCA_019022615.1). Lineage (NCBI taxonomy): Eukaryota > Viridiplantae > Streptophyta > Magnoliopsida > Fabales > Fabaceae > Acacia > Acacia melanoxylon. Next base: position 237,386 of record JAFJYJ010000149.1, on the reverse strand, counting down.
GCTTTGCCGATTTTAGTAACTTGCCCTGGTTCCATGCCCAATACAAGGTCTTCTAGTTCTCCCTTCGGCTCTATCTTTAGCATCTTTTCCTCCTCGCGCAAATCTAACTCTACTAGATTGACCGATTTTCCTTTTAACTCAAATTTGGAGGACTTGCTTCCTTCTTCCTAGGGTATCAAAGCTGGATCATTCCTGCTTTCCTTAACTGTCTCAAAGTAACACTGTCGAGACGCCTTTTGATCACCCCTCACGGTAACAACTTGATTGTTTTTGTTTACCAACTTCAATTTCTGGTGTTTTGAGGACACCAACATATCCCAGTCGTGTATGGTAGGTCGCCCTGGATGATGTCGTACGAGGAAGGGAAATCGGCTACGATGAATCGATACGTTACGTCCTAAACGCTTCCTTCATCCTAGACTTAACTTGAGGTCTACATACCCCTTGGGCGAGCAGTATCTTGTCCATTGAAACCCGTCGGGTTGTCTTGCACGGTTTCAAATCTTCCAAGTCAAACCTCATGCGTTTGAAGGCATCCCAAAGAATGATGTCCACCGCACTACCATTATCGACAAAAATATTTTTAACACGGCAGTTAACCAGTGTCCCCGTTATTACCAACCCGTCATGATGACCAGGCGCTAGATCCTTCAGATCTTCTCTGGTGAAACCGAGTACGGAGGTTTCGACTTGGTGGAATCTTTCTTGAACTCCGGGTGGTCCCTGATAGAGAGGACCCCCCTTAAATATTTTCTTCGCTGACTCATTGAATCTCCTCCACCTCTTAAACCTCCACTGATGACGTTGCAATCATATTTGGAGTCGAGGAACTCGTCATCGCTGCCATTTGCTTTCTTTTTCTGACCTCACCTTTTCTTCTCTGAGGGCGGACTCTTGCTCCTACCCCTTGTCGCTTGTTATTTTTCCGCCCTTGCGTCTGGATGACGTATTGACGGAGTTTTCCTTCCGGAAATTTTTTTTTCAACGCATCCTCAAATCCCAACAACTATCCGTTGTATGACCATGCTGAAGGTTAAAATCGGTTCTTGCTTGACATTCAAGCAATAAGTTCACGAGATTGTAAAACAAAATTTTTTAGGTATTTGCGGAACCCACGTTGCAAATTCACTATTCATGTGAATAGTAATTACTATTCATGCAAATAGTAACAAGTAAAATCTTTTTTACCGTACAAGTAAATAATATTTACCGCAAAGGTAAATAATTTTTTGCTGCGTGAATAGTAAATTACTATTCATGTGAATAGTAACGTAAAAATATTTTTTACCGTACAAGAAAATAATATTTACCATAAAGGTAAATAATTTTACCGTGCACCAGAAATAATTTTTATCATACGGTAAATAATATTTACCGCTTTGAGATTAATTCTTTCGATGTGACAGATCGAGACTAAGTCATGCGATCCGCAGAGCATACTCGAGGAAATCTTGACTACGTACGGTAAATAATATTTACTTTGCGCCATGTAAATACTATTCTCACTTAACCAAGAACCACATGACATAACTCTTTATAATACATATTTAGGATCTGCTCGTTAAAACATACGGGTTTCGGGAATACCTTGATCATCAAGACGCCAAAGAAAGATGATGTCTAACGTTGATCCACACGATTATCTCCTGATCAAATGGAACTCCCCTCCTAATCCCTGTCTCACTGGACGTCATTAGCAAGGTGGAGGAAAGTGTTTAACTTTTACCTCATCACTATAAAGACTACTAGAGCCTTAGAAGAGAACTTCCTTAAGAGGAAGAGAGATAGAGAAGAGAGAAGAGGTGTGAATGAAATGAATGAAATGAACGCTATTTATAAACAATGCTAACGGGTGAGCGTGTGGCCACAGTTCTTCTTTCAACGTGAAGCCACGTATTCTTTTTAAATGCTTGAATACACGTTCTTCTTTTAAATGTATACATATTCATTTCTACTTTAAATCAAAGTGCTTCTTGAAAAATCAATTATTCCAAAGTGATTATCTTGAATAATTAATTCTTTCAAGTTTCGAAAGTCTTCATAATTAATTAATAATTAATTATTCATGAATAGTAAAAGATGAATAAGACTATTCACTTGACACTATTCACATGAATGATTTACCATTAATTAATTATTATCTTTATTCAATCCTGATTGAATATAGATTTGATAATTCATAAATTACCCTTAATCTCCTAACCTCTTTTATAATCGGGCTTGAAGTTTCAACCCAATTATACTAATAAGCTTAATAAAAGTTCTTAATAACATTTATATTGGTCCAAACTTATTAATTTAGCAATCAAGAATAATCTTAGTGTGTGACCCATTAGGCCCAATTAAGCATCGACATAGATAAACTAGAACCAATTAAACTCCTTTAATAGGTCAATTTATCTAATGATACATAAGACACTAACAATGCTTTAGCCCCAAATCCAATCAAGTTGATCAAGTGATCTACCTTTCTAATTTGACATCGCATGTATCATCCCTTACAAACGCTTGTTCATATTTAATCGGAAAGCGATAAAGTATCACCTCTCTAGATCGACTAAACGTAGCTATTACACATAATCCGAATATTCTTCTATTGATCAAGGACGGATCATGACTCTTCATGATCACTTACTACGATAGATTCCCAAAGTCAACTAAGTCATCCAAGTCCTACGGGTCTTGTGAACAACTAATCCCTTGTAGGACCAAATTCTTTCGGCACGCTCCATCTATACTCATGTATTCAAGTTACACCCAAGAAAGTACACTGTTCTCCCCATTTTTCAAGCGGATAAGTTGTACAAATCAAAGTATAACTCTAGGACATAGTGTTCATGACATCCTCCAAGTCTAAGATGATCAACACTACCAAACTATGAGAGACATTACAAATCCAATGATACTCTCTACAACGAATCCTTGTGAGTCTCTCGGTCAATGGTCGGTTCAGTCTTATTCGTTTCTCTAACGATACACCCATGACATCAGTAAGGCATCAACACGCCTTCTGCATTCCACGAGGCCCCTACCAGATCACTATACAAGTAGATGATGTCATACTTAGTCTTATTGAGATCACCAATGCCTTTTCTTGTGATTCAAGACTAGGAACAAGTTTCGCGATAGATATGTAGTGTCCTCGATTCCTCATGATCATGATCCCTATCATAGATCATCGAGTAAAACACTTATTCTATTCCTTTGGGCCTTTATCTTTAAACTCATATTAACCATAAAATATAGGGCGAGGCATAAATATGATAAAGATAAATTATCTTTCAAATATATTAATCATGAAATATCAAACGATCTGAGGTGTTAACAGATTGTCTCTGGACACTGAAGGTTAAAATCGGTTCTTGCTTGACATTCAAGCAATAAGTTCACGATAGGAGTTGTAAAACAAAATTTTTCAATATTTGCGGAACCCGTTGCAAATTTACTATTCATGTGAATAGTAAATACTATTCATGTAAATAGTAACGGTAAAAATCTTTTTACCGTACCCGAAAATAATATTTACCGTAAAGGTAAATAATTTTCTTGCGTGAATAGTAAATTACTATTCATGTGAATAGTAACGGTAAAAATCTTTTTACCGTGCCGGTAAATAATATTTACCGTAAAGGTAAATAATTTTTTTATAGGTAAATAATTTTTCACTGCTAATAGGTAAATAATATTTACTGCCGAGATTAATTCTTTTATGATGTGACAGATCGACTAAGCTGCGATCCGAAAGCATACTCGAGAAAATCTTGACTCGATACGGTAAATAATATTTTGCGCCCATGTAAATACTATTCTCGTAGGCAAAACCACGTACCATAACTCTTTATAATACATATTTAGGATCTGTCGTTAAAACACATACGGGGGTTTCGGGAATACACCTTGATCACTTGAAGACGTCAAAGAGTATGATGTCATTCTAACGTTGATCCACACGATTATCTCCGATTCCGAATGAACTCGCCTCCTTCTCCTAAAATCCGTCTCCTTGGATCTTCTAGCAGCGTGCAAGGTGGAAGAGCTCAGTGTTTAACTTTTACGCCGGTATAAAGGCTAATACTGGCGCTTAGAAGAAGCTTCGCCTAAGAGGAAGAGAGAGGAGAGAAGAGAGAGAGGTGTGTATGAAATGAAGGAAATGAATCTTATTTATAGAAGCAATTGGTGAACCGTAGGTGAATTCTTTTCTTTTCAACGTGGTAGTTTTAACGTTTTTAAATGTAGTAACATTAAAAAAATGTGAGTAGCGTATTCATTTCTACTTTCAATCCAAAGTCTTTTGAAAAATCAATTATTCCAAAGTGATTAACTTGAATAATTAATTAACGAAGTCTTCTATAATTAATTATAATAATTAATTATTCATGAGTAGTAAAATATGAATAGATCTTTCTTATTATTCATTCGACACTATTCACATGAATGAATAATTATTAATTAATTATTATCTTTATCCAATCACGATTGGATAAAGCGCTGATAATTCATAAATTATCCTTAATCTCTTATCCTCTTTATAATTGGCCAGTTCTAACCCAATTACATCAATAGCGATGATAAAATCCAATAACAATTATTGGTCCAAACTTGCTAAACTATGCAATCAAGAATAATCTTAGTGTGTATTGGTGTTAATTACATTCGACATAGATAAACTTGAACCAATTAAACTCCTTTAATAGGTCAATTTATCTAATGATTTGATAAAACCTACAAGATCTTTCGCGTCAAACTAATCAAGTTGATCAAGTGATCTACCTTTCTAATTTGGATCTTGTGTGTATCATCCTTCATAACGTTGTTCATATTTAGTCGAAGCGAGGATAAGTATCACCTCTCTAGATTGACTAAATGTAGCTTTTACCGAGTAACTAGGAATATTCTTCTATTGACTCTAAGGCGGATCATGACTCTTCATGATCACTTACTATGCGTAGATTAAGAGTCAACTAGAAGTCATCCAAGCTCTAGGCTTAACAACTAATCCTTGTAGAGGACTGATAATCGCTTTCTAAGCATGTCCATCTATACTTCATGTATTCAAGTTACACCCAAGAGTACACTTATTCTCCCGTTTTAAAGCGGATAGAGTTGTATAGTCAAAGTATAACTCTAGGACATAGTGTTCGATGACATCCTCAAGTCTAAGATGATCAACACTACCAAACGATGAGAGACATTACAAATCCAATGATACTCTCTACAATGAATCCTTATGGAGTCTCCAATGGTAGCGGGTCGGTTCATCTTATCGTTCTCAACGATACACCCACGACATCGACTAAGGCATCAACACGCTGCGTTCAATGAGGTCCTCCTTGTATCACTATACAAGTAGATGATGTCGTCTTAGTCTTATTGAGATCACCAATGCCCTTTCTTGGTGATTCAAGACTAGGAACAAGTTTCGGATATAGACATGTAGTGTCCTCGATTCCTCGTGATCATGATCCCTATCATAGATCATCGGTAAACACCTATTCTATTCCTTGGGCCTTTATCTTTAAACTCATATTAACCATAAAATATAGGCGAGACATAAATATGATAAAGATAAATTATCTTTCAAATATATAAATCATGAAATATCACATAGTACAAGGTGTTAACAGATTATCTCTAGGACACCTCATACTAACAATCTCCCACTTGGCCTAGAGCCAATCAAAAATTATCAAACCCAATGACTCATAATGACTATCATGCTTTCTCCGAGAAAGTCCTTTGTCGAGAATCGGCCAAATTAACATCGTCTGGGAACGTAGTCCATTTTTATATCTTCTCTTTGAACAATTTCTCGGATGAGGTGATACTTGCGAGAGACATGTTTGGATCTCGATGAGACCTGGGTTCTTTGCCCCGAGCTATAGCTCTGTGTTGTCACAATACAAAGGTATTGGTTCAATCTTAGGAACCACTTCAAGTTCACCAATGAACTTTTTGATCCATCTTTGTCCTACCGCTGTCGGCTGCTATGTATTCACCTCGGTAGCGAGTCTGCAGTGGTTTCTTGCTTGGAACTTTTCCAACAAATAGCTCCACCATTTAAGGTGTAGATAAAACCAGGCTGGGATTTTAAATCATCTCGCTCTGAAACGGCATCGTGAACCCTTTCACTTTCAACTCATCACAACCACCATAAAACCGAAACTGATCCTTAGTCCTTCTTAAATACTTTAGGATCGTCTTTACAATTATCCAGTGACCTTCTCCGGGAATCGGCTGGTATCTGCTTGTAATGCTCAAAGCATAAGAGACATCGGTCTCGTACATAGCATAGCATACATGATGGATCCAATTAAGATGCATATGGAATCCTCTCCATGTTTTTCCTTAGCTCTCTTGTGTCTTGGGACACATGGCTTTGGAAAGATGAATTCCATGATTGACGGAAGAAAACCCTTTTCGACCCATCCATGCTAAACCGCTTTAGCATCTTATCTATGTACGTAGATTGGGATAACCCTAGCAACCTTTTAGATCTATCTCTATAGATCTTAATACCAAGTATATAGGTCGCTTCTCCCAAATCCTTCATGGTGAAGTTTTCGACAACCAAATTTTAGTAGATCGAACATAGGAATGTCATTTCCAATAAGCAATATGTCATCCACATATAGCACAAGGAAAACAACATTACTCCCACTAACCTTCTTGTAAACACATGGTTCATCTTCATTCTTTATAAAGCCATAACTTTTAACAACTTCATCAAAACGAAGATTCCAACTCCTGGAAGCTTGCTTAAGCCCATATATTGATTTAAGTTTGCATACCATATGCTCTTGGCCTTTAGATTCAAAACCTTCGGGTTGTGTCATATACACTTCCTCCTTCAAAAAACCATTTAAGAAGGCGGTTTTGACATCCATCTCAAATTTCATAATCATAATATGCAGCTATAGCTAGCATGATCCTAATAGATTTGATCATAGCAATGGCGAAAAGTTTCATCGTAGTCAATACCTTGCCTTTGACGATAACCTTTCGCAACCAACCTAGCTTTATAGGTTTGAATGTTGCCATCGCATCAGTCTTCTTTTGAAGACCCACTTACACCCAATAGGAACTATTCCTCGGGTGGTGGAACCAAGGTCCATACCTTGTTTTCATGCATCGAATCTATTTCAGATTCCATGGCTTTACGCCATTCGAGGAGTCAACATCCTTGATCGCCGGTGTAGGAAATAGGTTCGTCATCTTCAACGGTTTGTTGATTCTCAACCACAAAACCATACCTCTCGGTTGATGACTTATCCTAGATGTCCTACGGGGTTGGGTGTCTACTACCTCTAATTGAGGCATCGCGATTAACGGTTATCGGGTTACGTTATACGTTCTTGTAGGTCTTGAACTTCTTCAAGTTCTACTTTACTCCCACTATCTTGCTTGAGAAAGTAAATCCTCCTCAAGAAATATAGCATTCTTGGATACAAACACTTTGTAATCCTCAGGACAGTAAAAGTAGTATCCCTTAGTTCCCTTGGGATATCCTACAAAATAGCACAAAGTGCTCTTAGCCCCTAATTTATCTGATGTTAGGGTCTTGACATAAGCTGGACAACCCCACACCTTGAGATAACTCAAGTTGGGTTTCCGACCCTTCCATATCTCATACGGAGTAGTACGAATGATTTTGATGGAACCCTATTAAGAAGGTATATTGCCGTATCTAAGGCGAATCCCCAAAACGATTTTGGGAGCTTCGTACTACTCATCATAGACCGTACCATATCAAGTAAGGTTCGGTTTCTCCTTTCGAACACGCCATTTTGATGTGGTGTGTATGGAGCCAGTCAACCGTGAAAGAATCCCATTCTCTCTTAAATAATCACGAAACTCGACTCGAGATATTCGCCACCTCGATCAGATCGAAGTGTTTTAATCATCTTGCCAAGTTGTTTCTCTACTTCATTCCTGAACTCTTTGAACTTTTCAAAGGCCTCAGATTTGTGTTTCATAAGATACACATATCCGAATCTTGACTTATCATCAGTAAAGGTGATAAAGTAGGAATATCCTCCTCTAGCTTGTGTAGACATGGGCCCACAAACATCAGAATGAATAAGTTCCAACAACTCATTGGCTCTATGACTCACAAGCTTTTCAAGCTTGGTCTTCGTCATCTTTCCAGCCAAACAAGATTCACAAGGCCCATAGGATTCTAAATCCATGGAATCTAGATATCCATCTTGATGGAGTTTAGACAATCTTGTCTCATTAATGTGTCCCAACCTACGGTGCCAAAGATATGATCGATTATTTAATCTTGGTTTCTTATTAACTTGAACGTTAAGAATTTCACTATTCGATTCTAAATCCAAAACATATAACCCATTCACTCTTGATGCGCAAGCATAAACAAGATCATTCATAATGATAGAAAACTTGCCATCTTTTATTATAAAGTGAAAACCAGATTGTTCCAAACCGGAAATAGATATTATGTTTCGGGAAATAGAAGGGACATAAAAACAATTATTCAAGTGCAATACAAGGCCCGTAGGCAATACAAGGTCTACATCTCCTACGGCTAATGCGCGAACTCTTGCTCCATTCCCGACACGGAGATTCACCTCGTTCTTGTTCAACTTTCTAGGATTCTTTAGTACACGCAACAAATTGCGAGATATGAGAACCACAACCGGTATCTAATACCCATGAAGTCTGAATCAACACTTGAAAAATTAATTTCTATAGTGAACATACCGAGGGCGAAACATCACCATGCTTCTTTCCTTGAGGCTCGCAAGGTACAATGGGCGGTTCCTCTTCCAATGTCCTTCTTTTTGACAATGGAAGCATACTGCGGAAGCTTTGTCATTTGATTTCCTTTACCTTTCCCTTACCCTTCTTTTTCTTGGGCTTTCCTTTGGGTTTGAACTTGTACGTAAATGCGGACTTGCCCTTGCCCTTAGAAGACCCATCAATCGAAAGAGCTTGGGTCTGTTCTTTTTAATGGCACCCTCGGCGTGGTCGATGAGATTCAACAATTCGGGAAGTGTTGATTCCACCTTATTCATATAATAATTAACCACAAACCCATTAAATGAAAGTGGCAAAGACGCAAGACCAAGTCAATACTCACTCATTATCCATGATAAAACCAAGAGAAGCAAGCTTCTCTATAAGTCCAATCATTTTGAGAACATGTGGTCCAACCGCCATGCCCTCGGCCAACTTGCGGCCAAACAAATTCTTTCGAGGTCTCAAAGCGCTCGGTCCTCCTTGCTTATCATAAAGCTCTTGCAGATGCAAGATTATAGAGGAGCATCCATATGCTCGTCTTGTATTTGGAGCTCTGCGACATTGACGCCAACGGTATACAAACCGCCCGCTCATTGTCGGCTTGGTGTTGTTTATGGGTCTCCCGGTCAACCGATCATACCCATCTTGCCCTTGGGTAGGAGCAATAGGAATCGGAGAATCAATGACATAAGCTTTCTTTTCGAACGTAAAACTATTTTTACATTCCGATACCGGTCAAAAAAGTTTGGTCCAGTTAACTTATTAGTATCCGAGAATAGAGCGCAAATTAAAAGTTCCGGCCATTAGCACAAATTCGAAATAGATAAAAATGGACTTATATGAGTATTTCATGAAATTTAAACAACCAAATACGAGACTTTAAATGTATATGGCCCTCCCACTATTTTTTTTTTCTCTAAAATCAATAATCCTCGGTTATTGATTTAGGGTTATCCTTCATAAAGAATAAACGTAGTGGGCTAAGAGAAACGACTAGAGTCATTAGTTTTAAAATTTGGCCTCTGCAAAACCAACTTGTCTAGTGGGTTAATCAACAACATCTCCATGTCTTCTCTTAGATCATCAGGTTGACAACATCTTGTCACTTAGTGTCACATCACTATGTAACAACCTGGCATCATTGCCTTAAATGCATAGACCCTATTTGAGCCTGCGGCAGACTATACATCTTGTCTAAGCACAAACCATCATCCTAAGTGTCCTTGCACTATTACCCGATGAAATGATAGGTCTTGTTTGAGCTAGAGAGTACTACCATGTCAAAGGGATTTAAGTGTAATTCACTTCAAATGGCACTTTATTACCCAACGAAACAATATGTCTTAGGCTGAGCTAGAAAGACTACCATTTAGAAGGGATTTAAATGCCACCAATGATGGGAGACAATCAAACATCTTCAGATAATTTTCACAAGGGGATTCTTTTCAGTCTCATCATATAATAAAACTAATTATCACATAATTAATTTTATCTTACATGCATAATTAGACATATAAACTTACTAACTATCTCATAGTTAATTTAATGCGACTTGTCTTATCATGCATACTAGTCGTAATTTCAAAATTCAAAACTTTGAAATTTAAACTCATAAAACTTTGTTCCTACAAAAATGATAGAAACAAATATACAAACAATTTGCAAATCCCAAATAACCATTGAATCATCTACATGATAAGCGTCGACACTTTGATGATTAACCATATTTTATAATCAAGATTCAAAATCTTGTTCACAAACTAGACATCAAAACTCCTTTTGAAAATTCATAAGAATAACCCCACGCGTGTTTTAACGAATGGCGCTTCGCTACCACTGCGGAAGGTTAAAATCGGTTAACTGGCAGCGTTAAGAATAAGTTCACGAGGTTGTAAAACAAAATTTTTCAGTATTTGCGGAACCCACGTTGCAAATTTACTATTCATGTGAATAGTAAATACTATTCATGTAAATAGTAACGGTAAAAATCTTTTTACCGCGTACCGATAAATAATATTTACTGTAAAGGTAAATAATTTTTGCTTTGCGTGAATAGTAAATTACTATTCATGTGAATAGTAACGGTAAAAATCTTTTTACCGTGCCAAGAAATAATATTTACCGTAAAGGTAAATAATTTTTTTGCTTAGGTAAATAATTTTCTTTGGCCCGGTAAATAATATTTACTGCCAGAGATTAATTCTTTTCTGATGTGACAGATCAGACTAAGTGCGATCACGAGCATACTTTCGGAAAATCTTGACTCGATACGGTAAATAATATTTATTTGCCCATAAAATACTATTCTCAATGACAAAGAACCAGTATGTACCATAACTCTTTATAATACATATTTAGGATCTGCTTTCGTTAAAACACATACGGGGTTTCGGAATCTTGTGATCACTTGAAGACGTCAAAGTATGATGTCACCTCTAACGTTGATCCACACGATTATCTCCGATTGAAATGAAACTCCTTCTCCTCAATCCGTCTCGCTTGGATCTTCTTGGCGATGCAAGAGTGGAAGAAAAGTGTTTGGGCTTTTTACCGAGATATAAAGACTACTGGCGCCCAGAAGAGAAGCTTCCTTAAGAGGAAGAGAGGAGAGAAGAGAGAAGAGGTGTGTATGAAATGAAGGAAATGAATCTTTATTTATAGAAGCAATGGGTGAACAGGTGGCGTTATTAACTTTCAATGTGATGTAGCGTGTTTTTCTTTAAATGTGAGCGTTTTCTTTAAATGTGAGTACATATTCATTTCTACTTCAATCAAAGTCTTAAAAAAATCAATTATTCCAAGTGATTAACTGAATAATTAATTAACTTTCAAGTCTTACATAATTAATTATAATAATTAATTATTAATGAGTAGTAAAATATGAATAATCTTTCTTATTCATTTGACACTATTCAATGAATGAATAATTATTAATTAATTATTATCTTTATCCAATCACGATTGGATAAAGCGCTTAGATAATTCATAAATTATCCTTAATCTCTTATCCTCTTTATAATTGAGCAAAGTTAACCCAATTACATCAATAAGCCTTGATAAAATCCAATAACATTATTGGTCCAAACTTTAAACTATCAATCAAGAATAATCTTAGTGTGTGACCCGTTAAGGCGATTAGTTCTTGACATAGATAAACTTGAACCAATTAAACTCCTTTAATAGGTCAATTTATCTAATATTTGCGTAAAGACACTAGCAATCTTTCGTCCCCAAACTAATCAAGTTGATCAAGTGATCTACCTTTCTAATTTGGATCTTGTCATGTATCATCATCCTTCAACGTTGTTCATATTTAGTCGAGGAAGCGAGGATAGAGTATCACTCTCTAGATTGACTAAATGTAGGCTTTTACTGTAACTAGAATATTCTTCTATTGACTCAAGCGGATCATGACTCTTCATGATCACTTACTATGATAGATTCTTTAGTCAACTAGAAGTCATCCAAGCCTCGGTCTTGTGAACAACTAATCCTTGTAGGGGATCATGAAGTCGCTTTCGGCACGTCCATCTATCTTTTCATGTATTCAAGTTACACCTAAGAAATCTTTTGTTATCCCCATTTTTCAGCGATAGAGTTGTATAGTCAAAGTATAACTCTAGGACATAGTGTTCGATGACATCCTCAAGTCTAAGATGATCAACACTACCAAACGATGAGAGGCATTACAAATCCAATGATACTCTCTGAATGAATCATTATGGAGTCTCTCAAGGTCGGTTCGGTCTTATCGTTCTCTAACAGATCTGCTACGACATCGACTAAGGCATCAACATGCTGCGTTCATGAGTCCTACCTTGTATCACTATACAAGTAGATGATGTCGTCTTGAGTCTTATTGAGATCACCATCCCTTTCTTGGTGATTCAAGACTAGGAACAAGTTTCGAGCAATAGATATGTAGTGTCCCGATTCCTCATGATCATGATCCCTATCATCAGATCATCGAGTAAACACCTATTCTATTCCTTGGGCCTTTATCTTTAAACTCATATTAACCATAAAATATAGGCGAGACATAAATATGATAAAGATAAATTATCCTCAAATATATAAATCATGAAATATCACATAGTACAAGGTGTTCAACAGATTGTCTCTAGGACACCTACATACTAACAACACCTACATACTAACAATCTCCCACTTGGCCTAGAGCCAATCAGGTCGACGAATCAAACCCAATGACTCATAATGACTATCATGCTTTCTCTGAGAAAGTCCCTTTGTCAGAGAATCGGCCAAATTATAATCTGTGGGAACGTAGTCCATTTTTATATCTTCTCTTTGAACAATTTCTCAGATGAGGTGATACTTGCGGAGCACATGTTTGGATCTCTGATGAGACCTGGGTTCTTTGCCCTGAGCTATAGCTCCGGTGTTGTCACAATACAAAGGTATTGGTTCAACAATGTTAGGAACCACTTCAAGTTCACCAATGAACTTTTTGATCCATACTGCCTCCTTAGCTGCTTCTGAAGCTGCTATGTATTCAGCCTCGGTAGCAGAGTCTGCCGTGGTTTCTTGCTTGGAACTTTTCCAACAAATAGCTCCACCATTTAAGGTGTAGATAAAACCAGGCGGGATTTTAAATCATCTCGTCACTCTGAAACTGGCATCGATGAACCCTTTCACTTTCAACTCATCACAACCACCATAAACCGAAACTGATCCTTAGTCCTTCTTAAGTACTTTAGGATCGTCTTTACAGCTGTCCAGTGACCTTCTCCAGGGTCAGCTGGTATCTGCTTGTAATGCTCAAAGCATAAGAGACATCTGGTCTCGTACATAGCATAGCATACATGATGGATCCAATTGCAGATGCATATGGAATCCTCTCCATGTTTTTCCTTAGCTCTTGTGTCTTGGGACACATGGCTTTGGAAAGATGAATTCCATGATTGACCGGAAGAAAACCCCTTTTCGACCCATCCATGCTAAACCGCTTTAGCATCTTATCTATGTACGTAGATTGGGATAACCCTAGCAACCTTTTAGATCTATCTCTATAGATCTTAATACCAAGTATATAGGCTGCTTCTCCCAAATCCTTCATAGTGAAGTTTTCTGACAACCAAATTTTAGTAGACTGTAACATAGGAATGTCATTTCCAATAAGCAATATGTCATCCACATATAGCACAAGGAAAACAACATTACTCCCACTAACCTTCTTGTAAACACATGGTTCATCTTCATTCTTTATAAAGCCATAACTTTTAACAACTTCATCAAAACGAAGATTCCAACTCCTGGAAGCTTGCTTAAGCCCATATATTGATTTACGAAGTTTGCATACCATACGCTCTTGGCCTTTAGATTCAAAACCTTCGGGTTGTGTCATATACACTTCCTCCTTCAAAAAACCATTTAAGAAGGCGGTTTTGACATCCATCTCGCAAATTTCATAATCATAATATGCAGCTATAGCTAGCATGATCCTAATAGATTTGATCATAGCAACAGGCGAAAAAGTTTCATCGTAGTCAATACCTTGCCTTTGACGATAACCTTTCGCAACCAACCTAGCTTTATAGGTTTGAATGTTGCCATCGGCATCGATCTTCTTTTTGAAGACCCACTTACACCCAATAGGAACTATTCCCTCGGGTGGTGGAACCAAGGTCCATACCTTGTTTTCATGCATCGAATCTATTTCGATTCCATGGCTTTACGCCATTACGAGGAGTCAACATCCTTGACTCGCCGGTGTAGGAAGTAGGTTCGTCATCTTCAACGGTTTGTAGATTCTCAACCACAAAACCATACCTCTCGGGTTGATGACTTATCCTAGATGTCCTACGGGGTTGGGTGTCTACTACCTCTAATTGAGGCATCGCCGATTAACGAACTCGGGTTACGTTATCTGTTTCTTGTAGGTCTTGAACTTCTTCAAGTTCTACTTTACTCCCACTATCTCGCTTGAGAAAGTAAATCCTCCTCAAGAAATATAGCATTCTTGGATACAAACACTTTGTAATCCTCGGGACGGTAAAAGTAGTATCCCTTAGTTCCCTTGGGATATCCTACAAAATAGCACAAAGTGCTCTTAGCCCTTAATTTATCGATGTTAGGGTCTTGACATAAGTGGACAACCCCACACCTTGAGATAACTCAAGTTGGGTTTCCGACCCTTCCATATCTCATACGGAGTAGTGCGAACAGATTTTGATGGAACCCTATTAAGAAGGTATATTGCCGTATCTAAGGCGAATCCCAAAACGATTTTGGGAGCTTCGTACTACTCATCATAGACCGTACCATATCAAGTAAGGTTCGATTTCTCCTTTCGAGACACGCCATTTTGATGTGGTGTGTATGGAGCCGTCAACTGTGAAAGAATCCCATTCTCTCTTAAATAATCCTGAAACTCCTGACTCAGATATTCGCCACCTCGATCAGATCGAAGTGTTTTAATCATCTTGCCAAGTTGTTTCTCTACTTCATTCCTAAACTCTTTGAACTTTTCAAAGGCCTCAGATTTGTGTTTCATAAGATACACATATCCGAATCTGACTTATCATCAGTAAAGGTGATAAAGTAGGAATATCCTCCTCTAGCTTGTGTAGACATGGGCCCACAAACATCAGAATGAATGAGTTCCAACAACTCATTGGCTCTATGACTCACAAGCTTTTCAAGCTTGGTCTTCGTCATCTTTCCGGCCAAACAAGAATCACAAGGCCCATAGGATTTTAAATCCATGGAATCTAGATATCCATCATGATGGAGTCTAGACAATCTTGTCTCATTAATGTGTCCCAACCTACAGTGCCAAAGATATGATTGATTATTTAATCTTGGTTTCTTATTAACTTGAACGTTAAGAATTTCACTATTCGATTCTAAATCCAAAACATATAACCCATTCACTCTTGATGCGCAAGCATAAACAAGATCATTCATAATGATAGAAAACTTGCCATCTTTTATTATAAAGTGAAAACCAGATTGTTCCAAACTGGAAATAGATATTATGTTTCGGGAAATAGAAGGGACATAAAAACAATTATTCAAGTGCAATACAAGGCCCGTAGGCAATACAAGGTCTACATCTCCTACGGCTAATGCGGCAACTCTTGCTCCATTCCCGACACGGAGATTCACCTCGTTCTTGTTCAACTTTCTAGGATTCTTTAGTACTGCAACAAATTGCGAGATATGAGAACCACAACCGGTATCTAATACCCATGAAGCTGAATCAACACTTGAAAAATTAATTTCTATAGTGAACATACCGGGCGAAACATCACCATGCTTCTTTCCCTTGAGGCTCGCAAGGTACAATGGGCAGTTCCTCTTCCAATGTCCTTCTTTTTGACAATGGAAGCATACAGCAGAAGCTTTGTCATTTGATTTCCCTTTTACCTTTCCCTTACCCTTCTTTTTCTTGGGCTTTCCTTTGGGTTTGAACTTGTACGTACGTACGGACTTGCCCTTGCCCTTAGAAGACCCATCAATCGAAGAGCTTGGGTCTGTTCTTTTTAATGGCACCCTCGGCGGTGGTCGATGATTCAACAATTCGGGAAGTGTTGATTCCACCTTATTCATATAATAATTAACCACAAACCCATTAAATGAAAGTGGCAAAGACTGCGCAAGACCAAGTCAATACTCGCTCATTATCCATGATAAAACCAAGAGAAGCAAGCTTCTCTATAAGTCCAATCATTTTGAGAACATGTGGTCCAACCGCCATGCCCTCAGCCAACTTGCAGCCAAACAGTTCTTTCGAGGTCTCAAAGCGCTCAGTCCTCCCTTGCTTATCATAAAGCTCTTGCAGATGCAAGATTATAGAGGGAGCATCCATATGCTCGTCTTGGCCAAGCTCTGCGGACATTGACGCCAACGGTATACAAAGCGCACCTTTCATTGTCGGTCTAGGTCTTTGTTTATGGGTTTCCCGATCAACCGATCATACCCGTCTTGCCCTTGGGTAGGAGCAACAAGAATCGGAGAATCAATGACATAAGCTCTCTTTTTTCGAACGTAAAACTATTTTTACATTCCGATACCGATCCAAAAAGTTTGGTCCAGTTAACTTATTAGTATCCGAATAGAGCGCAAATTAAAAGTTCCGGCCATTAGCACAGATTACGAAAATAGATAAAAATGGACTTATATGAGTATTTCATGAAATTTAAACAACCAAATACGAGACTTTAAATGTATATGGCCCTCCCACTATTTTTCTCTAAAATCAATGATCCTCGATTATTGATTTAGAGTTATCCTTCATAAAGAATATCCGTAGTGGGCTAAGAGAACGACTAGAGTAATTAGTTTCCTAAATTTGGGCCACCTGCAAAACCAACTTGTCTAGTGGGTTAATCAACAACATCTCCATGTCTTCTCTTAGATCATCGGGTTGACAACATCTTGTCACTTAGTGTCACATCACTATGTAACAACCTGGCTTCATTGCCTTAAATGCATAGACCGTAGCCTGAGCTGCAGACTATACATCTTGTCTAGCACAAACCATCATCCTAAGTGTCCTTGCACTATTACCCGATGAAATGATAGGTCTTAGGCGAGCTAGAGAGTACTACTATGTCAAAGGGATTTAAGTGTAATTCACTTCAAATGGCACTGTTACCCAACGAAACAATATGTCTTAGGTTGAGCTAGAAAGCACTACCATTTAGAAGGGATTTAAATGCCACCATGATGGGAGACAATCAAACATGCTAGATAATTTTCACAAGGGATTCTTTTCAGTCTCATCATATAATAAAACTAATTATCACATAATTAATTTTATCTTACATGCATAATTAGACATATAAACTTACTAACTATCTCATAGTTAATTTAATGCGGCTTGTCTTATCATGCATACTAGTCGTAATTTCAAAATTCAAAACTTTGAAATTTAAACTCATAAAACTTTGTTCCTACAAAAATGATAGAAACAAATATACAAACAATTTGCAAATCCCAAATAACCATTGAATCATCTACGTGATAAAGCGTCAACACTTTGATGATTAACCATATTTTATAATCAAGATTCAAAATCTTGTTCACAAATCTGTAGACATCAAAACTCCTTTTGAAAATTCAATAAGAATAACCCCACGCGTGTTTTATTAACGAGCCTCGCTTTGATACCACTTGAAGGTTAAAATCGGTTCTTCGCTTGACATTAAGCAATAAGTTCACGAGTTGTAAAACAAAATTTTTTAGGTATTTGCGGAACCCGTTGCAAATTCACTATTCATGTGAATAGTAATTACTATTCATGCAAATAGTAACGATAAAAATCTTTTTACCGTACAAGTAAATAATATTTACCGCAAAGGTAAATAATTTTTCTTTGTGAATAGTAAATTACTATTCATGTGAATAGTAACGTAAAAATATTTTTTACCGTGCCATAAATAATATTTACCATAAAGGTAAATAATTTTCTTTACTTAGGTAAATAATTTTCTTTGCTAATGGTAAATAATATTTACCGCTTTGAGATTAATTCTTTTACGATGTGACAGATCAGACTAAGTCTGCGATCCAGAGCATACTCGAGAAAATCTTGACTACGATACGGTAAATAATATTTCTTTGCGCCCGTATGGAAATACTATTCTCCGTGACCAAGAACAATGTCTGTGCTTCTTTATAATACATATTTAGGATCTCTGTTTCGTTAAAACACATACGGGGTTTCGGGAATACTGTGATCAACTTGAAGACGTCAAAGAGTATGATGTCATCAACGTTGATCCACACGATTATCTCACGATTCTGAATGAGAACTCCTTCTCGCTTGAATCAAAATCTCGCTTGGATCTTCTTCAACGCGATATGCAGTGGAGGTGGAGGGCTCGAAGTGTTTGGAACTTTTACGCAAGTATAAAGGCTAGGCGCTTAAGAAAGCTTCCCTTAAGAGGAAGAGAGAGGAGAGAAGAGAGAAGAGGTGTGAATGAAATGAATGAAATGAATCTTTATTTATAAAGCAATGGAAAATGAGCGAGTAACCGCATGTATAGAAGTTCTTCTTTCATGTGAAGCGTTTCTTCTTTAAATGTAGTAGCGTGTTAACTTTCTTTAAATGTGGTAGCGTATTAGATTTCTACTTCTTGAAATCCAAAGTCTTCTTGAAAAATCAATTATTAGAAGTGATTAACTGAATAATTAATTAATTCTTTCAAAGTCTTCCATAATTAATTAATAATTAATTATTATGAATAGTAAAAGATGAATAAGACTATTCACTTGACACTATTCACATGAATGATTTACCATTAATTAATTATTATCTTTATTCAATCACGATTGAATATAGATTTGGATAATTCATAAATTACCCTTAATCTCCTAACTCTTTATAATTGGGCTTGAAGTTTCAACCCATTATACCAATAATCTTGACAAAGCCCAATAACATTTATTGGTCCAAACTTGCTAATTTAAGCGATCAAGAATAATCTTAGTGTGTGACCCGTTAGGCCCCGATTATTCTTGACATAGATAAACTCAACCAATTAAACTCCTTTAATAGGTCAATTTATCTAATACTTCATAAGGCACTAGCAATCTTTCATAGATCCAAAACTAATCAAGTTGATCAAGTGATCTACCTTTCTAATTTGGATCTTGTGCATGTATCATCCTTTACAACGTTGTTCATATTTAGTCGAAGCGAGGATAGAGTATCACCTCTCAGATTGACTAAATGTAGCTTTCTGTAAACTAGGAATATTCTTATTGACTCTAAGACGGATCATGACTCTTCATGATCACTTACTATGCGTAGATTAAAAGTCAACTAAAAGTCATCCAAGTCCTACCGGTCTTGTGAACAACTAATCCTTGTAGGGGACTGTAAGTCCTTTCGGCATGTCCATCTATCTTTACAGTGTATTCAAGTTACACCCCAGAGTACATTTGTTCCCCGTTTTCAAGCGGATAGAGTTGTATGCGATCAAAGTATAACTCTAGGACATAGTGTTCGATGACATCCTCAAATCTAAGATGATCAACACTACCAAACGATGAGAGGCATTCAAATCCATGATCTCTCTACAATGAATCCTTGTGGAGTCTCTCACGGGTCGGTTCGATCTTGTATCGTTCTCTAACGAGATACACCCATGACATCGTCTAAGGCATCAACGTCACATTCCATGAGTCCCTACCTTGTATCACTATCTGAGTAGATGATGTCATCTTAGTCTTATTGAGATCACCAATGCCCTTTCTTGGTGATTCAAGACTAGGAACAAGTTTCGAGGAGCAATAGATATGTAGTGTCCTCGATTCCTCATGATCATGATCCCTATCATAGATCATCGAGTAAAACACTTATTCTATTCCTTGGGCCTTTATCTTTAAACTCATATTAACCATAAAATATAGGCGAGACATAAATATGATAAAGATAAATTATCTTTCAAATATATTAATCATGAAATATCAAACAAAGTACAAGGTGTTCAACAGATTGTCTCTAGGACACCTACATACTAACACATGCTGGTCATGGAACTCGCAATACCAGGATTTGTCTAAGGTGGCCTCTTTCCGCAGTGGCCGAGGTCGCTCCACTCTTTTCATCTCCGTCATAGATACCTCCTTCCAGATTTTTGTCTGGGATACCTTCAACGGAGTGTATCTATCATATCTTCCTTCCGCCTTGCCTCCCTTGGGCTTGCTATCTCTATTGCATCCACGAGAGTCCTACCTACGCCCGCCACGCTGTTCTTTGTCCCTAGGAGGTGAACTCCTACCCTTATCTTTCGGTACTTGGCTTAAAATTTCCATTTGCTCCGGCTCAAGTCTTTTAGACCGATTTCGAAAGTCCACCAAAGTTTCAGGACGACGCTTCATGACCGATTTCTTTAGCCGAGACGAGCTATCAAGGGCATTTATTGCATAATGCAGGTGCACATCTTCCTTTAAACCCGACACTTTTAAAGCCGTATCTTTAAAGCGCTGTAGATACTTTTGCAATGTTTCACCGGGTGACTGCTTCACCTGGACGAGTTGGAACTCGGTTTTAGGCTGTTTTCTACTGGTAGCAAAGTTCAGTAAAAACTTTTGCTCCAGAGTTTTCATGTCTCGAATAGAATGCAGCGGTAGGGAGTTAAACCACATCTGTGCGGCTCCACGTAGAGTCCTCGTGAATAACCGAGGTATGACATTCCCCACAATCCCCTTCACCATTTAAAAATATGAACATGGTTCTGCAGGTCTTGGCTCCCATCGTATTTAGGCAATTCCCTTGAGTCCAATCCCTTAGGATAAGTGGCAGCCATAATCTCATCTGAAAATTGACTCGGGATCCTATCTCCAGCATTTCCCTCAGTATGCGTCTCGGGCACACTGTGTGGCGAGAGTGTTGCGTCCTCCTTCCTTGAATCCAAATTCTCGGACGGTTGCTTCCCTTTAGCCGAGCTAAATTGGCATTACTAACTCGGGGAATACCCGTGTCAACCTCAGTAGCCGTCGTATCGCTGACCCGGCTATGGTTGCTAGCACCCCGGCCGAGATTCCGAGCAGGGTTCTCGAGCATCCTGATACGCTCTTCCAGCAATTGTTTTTTTTCTTTATCTCTTTTAGGATCCTTATCTTGGTCGTTGACGACCAAATTCTCCTCCTCATGATCTTCATGGGGTTCTTTAGCATTTGTATCTATAGAAATCGAAACCATATCCCGATTTGGACCAGCGTCATTCCGAGCTGTGTTCCGGGTTTGCTTCTCTCTTTGCCCAAAACGCTCTTCTAGCATTCGATGTATCCTTCTCTGCTCCTCCTGCCGCCAAATGGCATTCTGGCGATCCATGTCCTCTCGGGCAGTCCGAGCATCTTCTTCTCTTTGAAGTCGCTGATGAGTCTCAATGTTCTCAATTTGTTGGACTAACGAACCCACCGTTTTATGCAACATTCTAATGTCGGGGTGTTCTATTTGAAACTCACGAGAAGGGGGAGGAAGAATTTACTGTTAAGCCCATCGTTGCTCTAGCTGGGCACCTCGGCTCAGATGAGGGGAATGTCTTGTATCCTCTGTCTTGCCCTCAGTCATCACGACGACGTGGTTAGGATCCGGAGCGACTGAATCTGAATACTGGGTTGTTTGCTCCTAACGTAACTGTTGTTGATGTTCTCCTGGCAACTGGTCTTGCCGGGGTACCTTCCATCTTCAGTGGTTGTTCGTGGTTTTCTTTGGTCTGGGAATCGAAGTTTATGGATCCCCACGGTCGGCGCTGATGTTATAGTATAGAACACAAATGTCTAGCCTTGATGAGCTAAGTAATGTTAATATAGGATCAAATAGTTCCTCTAAGATGTCTGTGGATCAAACACCAAAGAGAAGGTAACCATTCAGTGATAACTATGAGGAAGATATCAAAGAACGTTCTCGGATCACTGTGCTACACAGGTGTGGCGTTTCGCCAGAGGGGTGGGATGTGTGCACAGTGAGACTAAATAGTAAATAATCGAGTAGAGAATGTAGAGTGTGCACATGGTGGATAATCCTCCTATTTATATGGATTACCTAGGGTTTCGCTCCCATGACAGTGAATTCGTTCCTCAGGCAATGTGCTCCTCCCACGTTCTGCAAATGCCTGCTCCACTACCTGTACGGTCTTGGATTATAGGCACGATGAAGTGGTGATTAACCATTTACCTGGCTAAACAAGGATTCTGTCCTAAACCATCCCACTGAGCCGCATATCTGCTAGGTGGTGATTAACCATTTACCAGGCTAAACAGGGATTCTGTCCTAAACCATCCCACTGGGCCGCATATATGCTAGACCCAATATATGAGTCCATAACAAATAGTAACACACAAAAAGTGAACATGTTAAACAAGTCGCTAGAATATAAAATAATTAATAAACAAAGTATGCGAGACTTTCATCCAAAGCATAATATATTGGTTGAAATAATACATGGGTATTTTGTAATATTTTCTTCAAACATTGCAGACTTTTCGTAACTTTTCCAAATAAATTATGCTATTTTCTAAATAGTTTTTTAAGGAAAATAATCATTTTATCTATTAGAGTTGATATGTCGGGTCACGAGACACCAAGGCAATGGACAACCAATTAAGTAAAAGTTTGGTCGGTACCCATAAATATATCACATATTGCTGCACCATGAAGACCAAACCTTTCCTTTTTCATTTCCGATTAAGTAAACTTTGGCTGCTTATTGTAATGAAATCCCCATTACAACTTACAACTCCTTCATTGCTTCATTTCCAACAACCCATCGACCTAACTATAATATTCTCACCACTCCTATCATCGTTACAAGTATTATATAACAACACAATGATTATATAACTAAATATATATAAGAGCGCGAACAAGTATAATTATAAAAATTTACCTTCCAATTCATCACATGGGTAAATGTGTGCCTTGTTCATGACGCTATTGTTTCACCCAAAATGTACACCGAGAACAATTAAAACAATAGTAATCACAATTAACCCTTGCACATCACAACCTTACAACTAATTAATATATCTAATCCTTAGCATGCATGCATGAGTCATTCTTCAATCACCACGTACGTATATATTTGATCTAGCTAGATTAGAGGGTGATAGAACCTTTGTGGTTGGCATCATCAATTTTGTTTTTGCGAGGAGAAGAAAGGGATACCGGCCATGACCAACCAGCCAAGTTTGGTGAAGCTGTACGTGAAATTGAAGTTTATTGCTTTTATTCTAAATTCAATATCTTCTCACAGTGTGCTTCTTTATTACTAGTATTCTTCGATTATATTCAGTTGACCTCTTTTGCTAGCTTATGAATTTGTTATACTTTCCTTGGTCGCAATAAAAAGGGACTCTTCTATTTGGCTTATTGATAAAGATTTGTCGGACCATCTCAAAATAACCAAGATTCAAATATTTGTAGTATAGGAAACCTGGATCGTTTCTCTCAAGGAATTCACAGCGGGTCTAAAATCAACAGTAAACACGATAAAACAGTAACCAGAATGGGGAGTTTTTCAATGTAATTAAAACGAAGCTAAGCTAGAACAGAATATAAGAAAACGAGATTAATCAAATAAACAAAAGATCAACCAAGGATTTCGAATTACACCACTTTCCTTCCTCGGACAAAAACAGATTTATAACTGAACTCGTGATCGACTCTGGACAAAACGAAATCTCTGCATTTGTCTAGAAATTCCCTCAACTGAACAATCGTTCAAAATTTGTTCGAATCAGTGGCGTATCATTGTACGATTGCACATTAATACTTTAACCTAGTTCGAACTACGTCCTTGGGAAATATCGATATGAGTTTTTAATGAAGAACCCAATCCAAATCCAAATCGAATCCGATTAAAGAATGCGAAACGAGTTAGATGGTTACCGATTAAGCACGAGTCCTTAGAAAGCTTCTAATTTAATCCGAAAATCATAAAAGACGTAATGTAGAATGTCTTAGCGGCCGCCAACTGAGTTAAACTAAAAGGGAATGACGGCTAGGGTTTCAAAAAATGCTAGGGTTACAAAATAGGCCCAATATTAAAAGCCTCTAATAATAATTGGTTTTTTATTACAAAATTCGAGCCCAATAAAAATCTAGAAAAACATGTTTGTCTTTAGCTCCGATTTCGTCCATCTTCTTGTCCGAATCAGCCTTCTGAGTTTTCATAACAATTGTTGCTCTCTGAATCATCTAAAAAATGAAAGAAGAATCAGGCTAATCGGATATCTAGACCAAAAGTTATGGTGAAAATACTAAATCACTGTAAATCTGGAATTTAATCATAAAAAATGAATTAAATCCAATTAAAAGCCCAAAGCCCAATTAAGTAATAAAACCCATTATTTATTAAGTAAACACTCCTAAATTATTAACCAAGAGATACAAATAAGTGAAATAATATTCAATTATCAAATTCCCCCACACTTATCTTTTTGCACTCCTGGGAAAAATTAAAAGAAAAAGAGCAAAAGAAAAACTTATTCTTTCCAACAATTGCCAAAACTTCAAGATTTGAATAAAGATCACAAAGTTTTTCAAGATCAACCAATCAAGTCTGAATTTCTTTAATCTCAAATTATAAAGCATGGCAATCTCAATCAATGATGCTAACTACACAAGATGGTCTCTCATGGATACCCTCAATCAATCTCTTAAGTATATAGGGTAAATTAATGTATCGCTCAAATTCTACTCATGAAAATAGTCATACCATAGGTTTGCTCAATCTCTACTTCTCCACTACTTATAACACATGCATGCAAAAATCAAGAGAGCTTGTTATTGAAGGTTGTAATAGGGCTAGGGTAAATGTGTAGATAAGTATGGATATGATAGGCTAAGCACCCAAGAAATTCAAAGAACATCGTTTACAATAGCAAATCACCTTAATATCATTTCTTTTTATTTCTCCTTCTTTGCATTGCTTCCTCTCTCTCTCTCTCTCTCTCTCTCTCTCTCTCTCTCTCTCTCTTTCTTTCTTTCCTTCTTTTCTTTTCTTTTTACTATTTTTTTTGTACTTTCTTTCTTTTTCTTTTTTGTACATTTTTTTTAGAATCACAATGACCAACATCAATGCCAAATGATGAATGGCATAAAATTAAAATCAAATACTCCCCCCCCCCACATTTAAAATGTTGTACACCTGGACAACCCCCACACTTAAACAAAAACTAAGGTGAAACCAATGCTCAGTAAATTTCCAAGGTACGGGATAAAATGGTTTTACACTTGGCTTGTAATGTGGCTAAGAAAAGAATGAGTCAAAAAGGCACAAAGGGGTTGACAAAGGATAGATAATGGAAAGGAAAAGCTATTTTGGCCAAATGGGGAAAAAGAAATAAAGAAAACAAGTCTCCATCATATTAATGCATGTAAGTGAAAAAATTTAGTTTCAAAAAGAAAAGGAGCAAGTTTAGAGAACAAAAATCATGAGTAGGTCACACAAGAAAGAAAGAATGGTAAAAGATGAAGTCCATTCATGCAGGCCAAAAATCTCACAAAGGTCAATACCAAATCATGCAGCCTGCATCCCAAAATTAACTACCAAGAAATATAATCCAAGAGTCTAGAAATTTAGCCCAAACAGAAGGATCTATCAAAACCAAGATGTCAAAGCAATCATAGAAAGAAAGTGTGGTGTTCTAATTTTTTTAATTTTTACTTTTTTTAGAAAATAAAAACAAAGTGGGAAAATGGAGGAAATAAAAGAAAAAGAGAAGAGAGGAAGAAAGAAGAATACTCCCCAAGGGTCTTAGGGAGGAGAGGCGATTCCTGAGGCTCTTATGGAGGATAGGTGGCATCAGTGAGGAGAATCTCTGCGTCCACAGGTTGCTGCTGGAATCCCTCATGAAACTGCTTGAGTCGATGCCCATTAACCTTGAAAGTTCTTCCTGTGGGTGGATCACACAACTCAACAGCACCAAAAGGGAAGAGGTTAGAAATTACGAAAGGGCCATCCCATCTAGATCGAAGCTTACCGGGCATAAACTTGAGACGAGAATTGAACAAAAGAACTTTCTGGCCCACAGAAAATTCTTTCCTCAGGATATGCTTATCATGGAATGCCTTTGTCTTTTCTTTATACAACCACGAACTCTCATAAGCATCTAATCTAAGCTCATCTAACTCTTGCAATTGCAACTTCCGCTCCATTCTAGACTGAGCCAAATCCATGTTGCACTGCTTAATAGCCCAATAGGCTTGATGCTCTAACTCAACTGGTAGATGACACGCCTTACCAAAGACAAGCCGATAGGGGGACATCCCAATCGGAGTCTTGTAGGCGGTCTGATATGCCCACAAAGCATCATCAAGTCGCTTACTCCAATCCTTTCTGGTAGAGTTAACAGTCTTCTGGAGGATTTGCTTGATCTTTCTATTCGAGGCTTCAGCTTGACCATTAGTATGAGGGTGGTATGCTGTGGAGACCTTGTGAAGCACTCCATACTTACGTAACAAAGCATTCATGCTTCGATTACAAAAGTGAGAACCCTGGTCACTAATAATAGCTCTAGGAATACCAAACCTACAGAAAATGTTAGACCTAACAAAATCCACCACCACAGAAGAATCATTAGTCCGGGTGGCTTTCGCCTCAACCCATTTTGAAACGTAATCCACAGCTAGCAATATGTAAGTAAAACCGTTTGAAGCAGGAAATAGACCCATGAAATCAATACCCTAGACATCAAAGATCTCACAAAATAGTATAGGGTTCTGGGGCATCTCATGCCTATGAGAAATACTCCCTGCTCTCTGACAGTTATTGCATGACTTACGAAACAAATGACAATCATGAAATAGGGAAGGCCAATACAATCCACAGTCTAACACTTTCCTAGTAGTTCTTTGTGGTCCAAAGTGACCACCACAACCAGAAACATGACAAAAGTGCAATATGGAATCAAACTCATGATCAGGCACACATCTCCTAATTACTTGGTCACTATAAAATCTCCACAAATAAGGGTCATCCCAAACATAATATTTAGATTCACTTTTCAATTTCGGGGTTTGGGCCTTAGTGGAATCGATAGGTAAAGCACCAAAGAACCAAGTAATTAACTAAATCCGCATACCATGGAATCTTACCTTGCAGCTGTAGAAGCTGCTCGATAGGAAAATCATCACGAATGTAGGAGGGATTAGAAGGAGAATGAGTGATGCAACTCAAGTGATCAGCTACCAAGTTCTGTGCTCCACTTCTATCTCGAATCTCAACATCAAATTCTTGGAGCAATAACATCCACTGAATGAGTCTAGGCTTAGCATCTGCCTTTTTCAAAAGAAACTTCAAAGCAGCATGGTCAGAGAAAACAATTACTCTACTAGCTAGCAGATATGACCTAAACTTATCAAAGGCAAACACTATAGCCAACAATTCTTTTTCGGTGGTGGTGTAATTAGGCGGGCGAGAATCCAAAGTCTTAGACGCATAGGCAATGACATGAGAGGCTCATCGGCCCCGAGCTAAGATGGCGCCAACAACATAGTTAGAGGCATCACACATAAGCTCAAATGGAAGAAGCCAATCGGGAGGTTGGATCGGCGGGGTCGTGGTTAGGCACTTTGCTTCAAAAGATCAAAGGCGGACTTGCAATTATCATCAAACACAAACTCGTGTCCTTATGCGAAGGTTGGACAAAGGTAGGGCAATCGACTAAAATTACGGATGAAGCGTCGGTAGAAACTGCATGACCAAGAAAAGAACGAACTTCATGCACGAGATGTGGGGTAGGGTAAAGTAGTAATAACATCAATCTTAGCGGGATCTACTTTAATACCCTTACTAGACACTACATGTCCTAAAACTATGCCTGACTCAACCATAAAGTGACACTTTTCAAAATTTAACACAAGATTAGATTCTATGCATTTATTCAAGACTCTAGACAAATTATCCAGACATGCATCAAAATTAGACCCATACACAGTGAAATCATCCATAAAAACCTCCATGCAATCTAGAAACTCAGAAAAGATACTTACCATACAACGTTGGAAGGTTCCAGGGGCATTGCAGAGGCCAAAGGGCATCCTCCGGTTGGCATAAGTGCCAAAGGGACATGTAAATGTCGTCTTCTCCTGATCCTCAGGAGCAATATGGATCTGGAAATAGCTCGAGTAGCCATCTAGAAAGCAGTAGTGAGACTTATCAGCCAATCGTTCCAACATCTGATCAATGAAAGGAAGAGGATAGTGATCCTTGCGGGTAGCTTGGTTGAGTCTCCGGTAGTCAATGCATACTCTACAGCTATTCTGAACTCTTGTAGGGATAAGCTCATTCTTTTGATTAGCTACCACAGTCACTCCAGATTTCTTAGGAACCACCTGAATTGGGCTAACCCATCGGCTATCGGAAATTGGATAAATAATACCAGCTTGTAGAAGCTTAGTCACCTCTTTCTTCACCACATCTAGAATAAGTGGGTTCAAGCATCTTTGGAGTTGTCTCACTGGCTTAGCATCCTCTTTCAGTAAAATCTGATGCATGCACATGGAAGGGCTAATACCAACAATATCAGCTAATGTCCACCCAATCGCCTTTTTATTGTCCTTCAATAAGATTAGCAGCTTCTCTTCTTGATCAGGTAGAAGGTTGTTGGCCACAATAACCGATGTAGCTGCTCATTCACCTCTAGAAAGACATATTTCAAATGATCGGAAGGGATTTCAATTCTAACTTAGGTGGCTGCTCGACGGATGGAGCGGCTTAGTTGGTTGCTCACTGCAATGCACGAAATCACATGCAAACAGAGCGAAGCGGGAATTGTGTCTAGGCAGCTCAATGTTAATGTCAGAATTCACTTCATATTCAGAATGAACATTAGAATCAGAAGTGACATCAGAATTAGAATTTAGCTCAAATTCACAATTCACATCAGAATCCTCAATAAATGCAGAACCACCAATCAAGTCAGAATCACCATATAATGCATCATTAATTTCAGTGCGAATAGGGCACCACTCATTCTCAGAACAACCACAAACACTAGATTCACACATAGATGCAAAATCAGGATAGTCAGCATACCATTCAGCAAGCACATCATCTACAGCATCATCAATCACATCAATGCACAAAACTGAATGCTCTTCCCTAGGATGTCTCATGGCATCAAAAATGTTGAAATTAACAAGAATATCACCAAATTCCATGGAAAGAGTACTAGAATGCACATCTATCTTAGTCTTAGCTGTTTTCATGAAAGGTCTCCCTAGAATGATTGAGGACCTATTATTAGGAGATTCATCCTCCATGTCTAAAATGTAAAAGTCAGCAGGGAATAGCAATTCATTTACTTTGACTAAAACATCTTCAATCAAACCAGTAGGATGAGCATTACTCCTATTAGCTAGCTGGACAATAACACCAGTAGGACGTAAAGGACCAAGACCAAGAGATTTATAAACAGATGCAGACATGACATTAATGAAAGCACCTAAATCTAGCATGCAATCATCAAATCTATAATTCCCAATAATGCAAGGAATAGAAAACGTGCACGGATCCTTGCACTTACGAGGCATGGTGGGTTGGATGAGTCTTTGAGACATTCGTTTAAGCTCACTCGTGAAGTCCCCTTGATCGCCTCTTGTTGGTACACGTTCTTTAAGAAACTTGGCATATTTAGGAACTTGCTTGATTGCATCTAAGAGAGGAATGTTGATCTCAACTTTCCTGAATGTCTCAAGAATGTCCTGCTCTTTGGTATTCTCTGCCAACTTCTTGGATTTAGTGGCTCTCTGAGGGAAGGGAAGAGGAATGGGAATGTCAGGTTCCTCATCGCTTTGCTTTACTGCCTCTTTATTTTTAGAGTCAATCTTCTCAACATCTGACTCTTTTTCTGATGTGGATTCAGTCACATCTGCAGCTTGTTTAGGCTCCTCTAATTGCTTGCCATAACGTAGGAGATAACACTCACATTCCCCTTAGGATTGGGAATTGTTTGTGAAGGAATAGCGTTGGATCCTTGAGGTTGGAGCTGGTTCAATGATGTTGCCAATTGGCCAATCTGAGTTTGCAAACTCTGAATGGAAGTTTCAGTTTGCTGTTGGAACTGCATAGTGTTCATGGCAAATTGCTTCATCATATCCTCCAATGAGGAACCACTACTACTAGGCTGTTGTTGTGCCGCCTGTGGAGGTGCACCTATGGCTGGCAAATGAGGTGGTGTTGGTAAAGGAGGTGAAGATTGATTCTGAAAATTCTGCGGTCTGTACTGTCTTTGTTGATAATTTCCGAGAATCTCGCCGATGCTTGGTTACTTTGGTTCGATTACGGTTCCAACCCGAGAAATTGGGGTGATTTCTCCGGCCGGATTGTAAGTATTAGAAAATGCACTATTTTGCTGGTATTGTGGCTTTCCGGGAAAAACACCCACCGCGGCCTACCGACCGATCTTGATAAGCGGGATCATGCAAGGTAGGGCAAGAGTCGAGCATGATAAGGGTCGAACAGCACCAGGGACGAGTATCTAATCTCAGGAGGAGAAGACTGTACTGTCTGTGTCACGGCCAACTGCCTCACTAGAGAGGTCAGATCATCAAGTCTATTCTCTAATCTCTGAGAATTGTACTGAACTGGAGGTGCTTGAATCTGGTAAACAGCAGTACTATTCGCTCTGGTTCCAAACTGCTGAGAATTAGCAGCCATAGTGGATATCAACTCTCGGGCATCTTCACGTGTCTTGTTGTCTAAGGCCCCACCACTTGATGCATCCACAAAACTTCTGTCTAATGGCAATAAACCCTCATAGAAGTATGTAATCGCAATTGCTCGAGAGATCCGGGTGGTGTGGACGGGCACACAATCGCTTGAACCTCTCCCAATACTCATACATGTTCTCTCCATTGATTTGTTTTATGTTGCTGATCTCTTTTCGAATAGCAGTAGCTCTTGAGGCAGGGAAGAACCTCTCTAGGAATAACCTCTGATATCAGCCCAGCTTCCAACAGATGATGGTTGCAAATAATATAGCCAAACCTTAGCTACACCATCGATAGAGAATGGGAAAACTCTCAACTTTATGTGGTCCTCATCAATTGCTTGAGGTTTCATCGTGCTGCAGACCACGTGAAACTCTTTCAGATGCTTATGCGGACATTCACCTGCAAGACCATGAAACTTTGGCAACAAATGGATAATACCAGATTTAAGTTCAAAATTAGCATTAGTAGCCAGTTCAGGAAATTGGATGCACAAGGGTTGATAATTAACATCAGGTGCAACCAATTCCTTCAAAGTAGGACGAATTTCTTGTTACGCCATAATTTACGAGTTAGCAAAGTTGTCGGTGAAAACAACAAGACTATCGTAGGTACTATCGAAAAATCCGTCGGAAAGATCAACAGAATGGACACAATCGGACTCAAGTTCGGTGTCTAGTTCGGTATTAATCCTATGACTCTGCCTAACAACTCTTCTAGCAGCAAGAATTGTTCTTTCTATTTCAAGATCAAATGCTAACAAGTCTTCTGGATTAGTAGTACTCCTAGTACTCATGCAGCATAAACATAGGGCAGAATTGGCAGAGACAAAAAAAAAGTAAAAAAAAGGAAAAAATTATTTTTTTATTTTTTAAATAAAAAATTAAAAAATTAAAAATTAAAAAAATTAAAAAAAAAATTAATGAAGGAGAACTAAGTTCGATGATGGAGCAAGGTATCTGAACTAACAAGATGTCCTACTAGAATCGAATGATGCGGGTGAGATAAAAATCGCCCAAGCTAAAATTTCTCCTCAACTATCAATAGGTTTAGTGAGGGCATTCATAATACGACCCAAATAAGCCTCGGCCACACTCATTGGTATTTGAGCAATTCTCCTTGTTGCTAAAGGGAGTGATTATTACTCGAAATGGAAACTACTCTAATCTACACTACTCTAACGTCAATAATTAGACCAATGCAAATTCCCCGGCAATGGCGCCAAATTTTGATAAAGATTTGTCGGACCCTCTCAAAATAACCAAGATTCAAATATTTGTAGTATAGGAAACCTGGATCGTTTCTCTCAAGGAATTCACAAGGATCTAAAATCAACAAGAAACACGATAAAACAAAGAACGAGAATGAGGGAGTTTTTCAATGTAATTAAAACGAAGCTAAGCTAGAACAGAATATAAGAAAACGAGATTAATCAAATAAACAAAAGATCAACCCAGGATTTCGAATTACACCACTTTCCTTCCTCGGACAAAAATAGATTTATAACTAAACTCGTGATCGACTCTAGACAAAACGAAATCTCTGCATTTGTCTATAAATTCCCTCAAGCGAACAATCGTTCGAATTTGTTTGAATCGTGGCGTATCATTGTACAATCGCACATTAATACTTTAACCTAGTTCGAACTACGTCCTTGGGAAATATCGATCTGGGTTTTTAATCAAGAACCCAATCCAAATCCAGAAATCGAATCCGATTAAAGAATGCAGAAACGAGTTAGATGGTTACCGATTAAGCACGAGTCCTCTGGATAGTGGAATCCTTAATCCATGGGCCGATCAGAGAGGTTTAGTCAAGCATGGCTAGGCAAAAGACAAAAGGAAAGATGAAGAGGAAAGTAAACATGATGAACAACTCAGAGAAAATAGAAAGCTTCTAATTTAATCCGAAAATCATAAAAGACGTAATGTAGAATGTCTTAGCGGCCGCCAACTGAGTTAAACTAAAAGGGAATGACAGCTAGGGTTTCAAAAAAGGCTAGGGTTACAAAATAGGCCCAATATTAAAAGCCTCTAATAATAATTGGTCTTTTATTACAAAATTCGAGCCCAATAAAAATCTAGAAAAACATGTTTGTCTTTAGCTCCGATTTCGTCCATCTTCTTGTCCGAATCAGCCTTCTGAGTCTTCATAATAATTGTAGCTCTCTGAATCATCTAAAAAATGAAAGAAGAATCAGGCTAATCGGATATCTAGATCAAAAGTTATGGTGAAAATACTAAATCACTGTAAATCTGGAATTTAATCATAAAAAATGAATTAAATTCAATTAAAAGCCCAAAGCCCAATTAAGTAATAAAACCCATTATTTATTAAGTAAACACTCCTAAATTATTAACCAAGAGATACAAATAAGTGAAATAATATTCAATTATCACTTATACAACAACATAGTATGAACCACGGGTATGTTTAAAACTTGAGACTTTTATTACCTACTTTTGTTTAGCTGTATATGGTAATTAATTTTGATTCATGAACCTAACTATAAATCACGGAGCAATCTACTGATAGCTGCCATCATCAAACGTGGGATGCCAGGAATAGGAATATCCAAATAGACCGATGAATGTGAATCAATTCGGTAATTAATTAAACACTTTCATAACCACAAAATTCAACTCACAAGGATCACAACAACTTAACCGGAAGTCTCAAGTTTGAGTCATGGAATTGTAGTAGTACTGTGTTCAATTAACTCTAAAAGCTCAGGTAAATATAATTTCTTTATAACTCATGAAAAGTCAATGTTACCTACTATGGGTTCTGTTGGGGAGTTTGAAAATAAGAATTAAAATTAAGGGGTAATTAAAAAGCAGGTAGAAAAGGAAGGCAAGGCGCGAAGGTTATACCTACAGGTTGACATCTCGGCCTTGTGAGATGTCCAAGTTAACATACATATTTTTTTGGTCAAACAGGTGGCCTACTTTATGTTAATTTGGAGAGATCAACAGGAGAAAAACCTGATGTGAAAGTAACAAAGTTACTATCAGGAGGGGCACTTGGCTTGGCTGCAGCAACAGAGAAAGACTCTCTATGCTTTCTGAGCTAGGGATGGGGAGTGATAATAATCTATACTCCTCCAGTCTTTAATATAAAGTATAGTTTTCATATTTGTCAAATAGACAAAAAATGTACACCTATACAAAGCACACAAAGGTCACAGCCTTGCCACTAATAGTAATCCGATCCTGGTACATAAGAGAGACACAATAATACAACCATACATACTCTGCCAACCATCCTGTACAAACCAGTCCTCCTATGACTTAAGACTACAGATGAATACACACACACGTATACATATGACATAATATTAACAGACATCACAGAAATAAATATACTTAATTCCTAACATGAGTGATTCTTCATCCTACTCATACTAACCACTTACTTCGTCTAGATTATTACAGGGTGTTACAAGTCCTAGAACCTGTGTGGTTAGCATCAATTTTCCCTTCAGCTATCTCTGCAAGCAGAAGAAAGGGATAATAGGAAATATATCGAATCACTGGTATGGTTGAGGACGACGGCAGCCAAAGGAGAGCATACAAGAACACAACCATGAAGATCAGAATCACACTCAACACCAAAAAGGTAGTGGCCAACCAACTAAGTTTGCTCACTACAAGATACACACCAGCCAAAAACGCCAGAGATAGTGTCATCAAAGATATGCCTAGAACTGGCATTGCGCAGGTGAGAGCAAAGAGCATTAATTGCAGATCATCTAAACGAGCCCACAGGAGAATTATAGTTGAAATGATTGCCCCAAAAACAGAGATTGTGAGGGAGAGAATGAACAAATGGAACATGACATGATTTAGCATAACTGCTGTCCCTTGATCTACGTCACCCGGCATGGCGAACCCAGCAGCGAAGGATGCTGTTATTATAAGGGTTGAAACCAGTATCAAAGTGTCTATTCTATCTTTATATCGTTCGGTGCTGGGGGATTCATTTTTCTCACCAACTATGGTGTCATTTGAAAACCTAGCAGAACTCCGAGGTGTACCAGCAGATTGCAATGCATTCCATGTAAGTCGCTGCAAATAAACACTTCCATTTTGGTTACACCCAAAGATTTCACTAAACCCTCAAAGAGGAATCATGATTTTGACAAATAAATGAACAGTAACTTGCCTGTGCAAGGGATGGATTTTTGTCATGCCTTTTGTCTGCAATGTCTAGAGCTGTTTGGTTTTCTTGGTTAGGCAGAGCAAGATTGACTCTACTGTCCCAAGTCAAGGAATGCACGATTTTGGGATGCCAGTGAAGGGTGGCCAAATGCAAAGGAGTATTCCCATCATTATCCTTCTGGTTTATCATGATAATAAGCTTAGGATGCTGGAGGATGTACCTAACTAGCTCATATTTTCCACTTTTAGCAGCAACATGGAGCAAAGTTCGGCCATTTTTGTCAAGCATCTCTGTGGGATCTGTATAGTATTTTTGTAGCTCTTGAACTACTTTGACATAACCTCTACTACATGCCAAATGAATAGGGAAGAAGCCATCTTTGTCACTTTCCATGATGCAAGAAGAACATTTCTTTACTAGGTAGGAAACAGCTTCATGGTACCCCAGAGAGGCTGCTTGATGAAGAGGAAGCCTTCCCTCTTCATTTCTCAAGTGTATCCAATTTGGTTTCTTGGTCAGAATGGTTTGCAGCATATCTGCACAGACAAATAATATAATCAGGATTCGTACATCGGCAAACGAAGATATATATATAGGATAATATTGTAGACACGTTACTGAATCAAGGAAATAATTAAATGAATTAATGTGTCGCCGAAAAATACCCATATTTCTGTTGGTGAGTGCTGGAATAAAGGGAGATTTTCCTTGAGGCTTGAGGTCATATTGGATGCAGATATCTAACAGTTGATCAACAACTTGATTAGAGCCAGCCTCAATGGCCACGTACAACAATGATTTCCCTTCCTTGTTGATTGCAAATACTGCTAAATGATTCACAATTTTTTTAAAGTCAGCCTCCAAATCTGAGCTACCTTTCATGAAAGAATCTTGAAAAGCCTTGAAAATCTGAGCCCCATTTTGGGCATTAACCGTAAATGCCTCGTGAAAAAAGGTGTTTCCTTGTTTGTTGCGCAACAAAGTCAAAGACACCAAGAGCATCATTTGCAGAGTGGGTTGACCTTCATGATGACCATCTGTCTCACGTCTTACAAAAGGCAACCAAGTGTTGAAGAGGAAATGAATGGTAGAGCCATGGCCTTGTCTTGCAGCAGCATGCAATGCAGTATCATAATTGTGGTTGGTCACTGTGAAAAGATGGGGAGCTTGTTGAGCCACCTTCTCTACCATTGCATTATTCCCATAGGCAGCTGCTAAGTGTAGGACGGTATTCCCCAAAGGGGTGCATTGTTTATAAATGGCATGATCAGGTACAATGAAATCTTTGTTTGAAGTGGAAACATTGGAATGCATGGAAACATATGCAGCGGTGAGCAAATTCAAATCCTTGTTAGGTCCATGTTCTTGCTCCATTAACTCGGGCTTCAAATCTGACGATGAAATTTCATTATCGCCAAACGATCTCAACAATTGCATTTCCATGTCCGACATTACCATTCTTTTGTCTCGACGTGGACGTGCTTTTTTCTCATCAGAATATTTACTAATCCCACTCTTGTATGTTCTCACCTTAAAAGCTATCCGTCGTCCATGGATTCCAAGGGACTGCTCGAACACAATAGCTACGGCAGATGCTTCACTTGACGATGAGAAGACATATTTCCGGTCGTCGGAATCTGGAAAAATTTAAGATACGATCGATTGAATCAGTGTTTGAATCTCAATATATGTAGTACAAGCACTGATGGAAAAGCCGAGTGATGAAATTTGGCGTACCGCAATATATTTCAGTGTTGGATTCACCAGGCCATGAGAAGAAAACATACCCACGAAAAGAACCTGGTATATGTTTGCTTGGCATTAGTGCTTAAATTCCGATCAATATTGTTTGATAAGTGATAATTAGTTTGATTTCACTTAGATGTGCAAAGGAATGACATACATACCCTTGTCATTTTCATCCCCAGCGATTGTTCTTGGATATCTTATCTCCAGCTCGGGTTCCGTTCGGTCCGCTTCCATCTCAGGTAGAAGCCAAGTCACCCCGTCTTCTTCTCAAACCAAACCAAAAAGAATTTAAGGGGAAAGGAAAGCAAATTGAACGCGCCCTTATAACCGAAACATTTTGTCTAACTTTTATATCTAAGACCAAGACCAGAGATATTATGTATGTATCTTATTTTGCTTTACCTATAAACCATTCTATTTAAGTAATATTACCAAAACAACATAATAAGAAATATATATTACAAAGCTAGTTGAAAAGATGTTTTATTTTACAAAGCATCCTACTTGGTTGTGATAAATTATGCAACATTTATTAAAGGAAAAAAACCCTAAAAAATTTAGAAATGATGAATCAAGACGTAAAATAAATTTCAATAATATCAAATCAATCCACTCACCAAAATCGAATTTTGAAATATTTTGTGATTTTATAATATTGCCCTCATTTAAAGAAAGAAAAAAGAAAAGCCACTCAATGTGGTAAAGAAAAGAATTGTTGTAAATATAATTAACGTGAAACGGTAACTCTCAAATCAGTCCCCCTTTTTTCCCCCCCTTTTGCCATAATCAGTCCATTTATTAAAGAAAGAACAGTTGTAAATTGTTAATGTGAAATGGTGAGATCTGCTTCAGGTGGAACCATGGACAATATGGGCTTTTTCAAATTCATGTCACTTTTTTGGGTTTTGCATGTTTAAAGAGCATTTTATTGGAATTTTCCCTCAATCATCTGCCCAACTGAGAGGAGATGATACCGTAAAAAAAGAATTAAAAAAAAGCTGTGAATCTCTTGGTGAAGCACATAACAAATGATAGACGTGGAAGGAAAAAGCAAGAACATAGAGAGAGAATAGAAAAGCATGAACATATAGGTGAAGGATCAAGCTTAAGAGAATTTGAAGCACTGACCGATGTTTGTCCACTGCGGTTCCATTGGCGCAACCTGCAGTGATGAAGCTTCAGCGTAACTTTGCCTCTTGTGGTTTAGTTTCCACACTCTTCAACTTTGCTCTAAGCTGACCTTCATTCCATCGCCTCCTTTATTTATAGGAATCACCCATCAACTTCTATTATTTCTTTCTTGTACTTCAATTATTCTACTCTCCCTCACGTACGTGGAGGGCCCTCAACTGCCTTTCTTTTTATTGAATATATATCGTCTTTAATTAAGAAAAAAAATCATTCGAATATGTCATGATTACAAAATATAATATTCATACATTTTTCTAACAACCCAAAGAAGCCAAATCAACATTATATTGAGGACCTCCTTTACAAAGTTAGGGATAAAACTTATCATCTCAAGACCAAAAAAAAAGTAATAAAACATGTATTACTTGTGTGATGTGATTGTATTTGCAGAGCCATGAAACAAAAAAAAAAAAAAAAAAAAAAAAAAAGTAACATGAAAAACATGAAAGATGGACGGACGGATGATTTTCTCCATTTTGTCATCATTTATTATATCCTATTCTAAAAAGTATTATGAGTTGGTCAATTTTAATTTTAATTATTTTTCTCGTTTTCCCTAGGCTTCACGCATTCTTATTCTTGGGAAAATCCACTTGGGGGCCCTTTTTGGAGAAAAAATCTCAAAAAGGGCCCCAAGATTCTGAAAATCCCAAAAAAGGCCCCAGGGCCTTTTCTGGGATTTTTCAAAATCTCGTTAACAACTAAATCAGTCACATTAACAACTAAATCAATACCCGTTAACAACTAAATCAGTCGCATTAACAACAATATTTTAACAACTAAATCAATAACATTAACAATAATATCGGTTAACAACAATATCGGCCCATTAACAACTAACGAGATTACGAAAATCCCGAGAAAAAGGCCCCGGGGCCTTTTTTTGGGATTTTCGAATCTTGGGGCCCTTTTAAGATTTTTCTCCAAAAAGGACCCCAAGTGGATTTCCCCCTTATTCTTTGCTTAATTAATTATATTCTGCTTTTTTCTGTGCTTTTTCATATAACTTTATCCCGCAATCTTTATATATTACTCTTCTCACGTGCGTTTGGTCATATGTATTAAAAAGATGAGTAAATACCCAATTTAGTCCCTGGAAAAAAATACGGACCCCTCTTTGGTCCCTAACTAAAAATAACTCGTCCCGTCATCCCTGGGAAATCAAAAAACATCCCATGTTAGTCCTTCCGTCAGTTAGCTTATAACGGCGTCACTAACGTTGCTGACGTGTAACGTGAGTTGTTCCACTCACATGTCACGGAGGAAGGCCAAAATGACGTCGTCCCACCTGTCACCATCTTCACTCCTCATCACATATATTTATTAGAGTAAATACCCTTTTGGGTCCCTGAAAAAAAAAACACAAACCCCTCTTTGGTCCCTAACTAAAACGACGTTTCATTGCGAGAGGGGGACCTTCTTCCTCCTTGGCCAGCCGGAGCCCTACAACCTGCTAAAGGACGCCGCGACCAGAATCTTTTTCCGGCTGTTTCCAACGATTCAAGCACCTATTTTCGGCAATTTTAACAACGGCAATCAGGGAAAAACCATCCAGAACTCGATTTGCTCGATATAATCTTAATGAAAATCAAAACTAACAAAAATCTGTTCCTCAACTTTCGACGGCAAACAAGGGCAAATATAGTTTGTATATTAGTCTTGCATATAATCACACGATTGAAATCGAAAATCAAATCGAAAACTAGCGATTATGATGGCAAAAACAACACGTGGTAATGGCAAACGAAATCCAGATCGAAAGCATCAAAACCATCCATGAACCTCAAAAACATATATTAATTAGGGTTTAATATACTTACACTCCAACTCGATCACGACGATCCTAAACGTCAAAAACATCTTTGTATCAATTTGTTTCTGATCTAAATGTATCAATTTAGCGGTCAAAACTCAGAATGATCCATAACTGAACAAGAAAATACCAATTTTACGGACTTTGGAGGGTTTTTCTATGTCGGCAAATGGAGGATCCAATAGACATAGATCAGAAAACGAAATCCGGGCGGCATAATTGAAGAATATACCCATTTCAGATCTGGTAGCCTTAACTCGGATGATATGCACGGGCGGGAGGAAGAAGGTCCCCTCTCGCAATGAAACGTCGTTTTAGTTAGGGACCAAAGAGGGGTCTGTGTTTTTTTTCAGGGACCCAAAAAGGTATTTAGTCTAATAAATATATGTGATGAGGAGTGAAGATGGTGATAGGTGGGACGACGTCGTTTTGGCCTTCCTCCGTGGCATGTGAGTGGAACAACTCACGTTACACGTCAGCAACGTTAGTGACGCCGTTATAAGCTAACTGACGGAAGGACTAACGTGGGATGTTTTTTGATTTCCTAAAGATGACGGGACGAGTTATTTTTAGTTAGAGACCAAAGAGGGGTCCGTATTTTTTTCCAGTGACCAAATTGGGTATTTACTCTAAAAAGATTGATTGATAGACTTGATAAATCATAAAACTATGTACTTATTTTATATGCAAAATTAAGTTCATATTTTAATTTAGAAATTAAATATTTCACTATGGATACATTATCCAAATATTACAATATGTATTGCTCGCCCATAAAATTAACTAAAAATAGAAAGAAAAAAATTGTATAGTAAATTTGGGATAAAGAAAAGTTTATATGATTTTTTAAAACAGGGAATTAAATAAAAAAATGTATCATTTTAATATTTATTTTGAGTGAAAATCATTTTAATAATGGAAAAATTACAACCAAGTCCCGATTAACAAACTTAATGGCAACTAGATTCCTTGAAATCATCAAATTGTAGTGAAGTTCTAAAAGACCTGGGTGCTATTAATTCCAAAATGAAAGTACAATTTTTCCCTTTGTTAGTAATGACAAGTTTTGAGCTGTCAATGATAAGTTTAGAGCCGCCAATGACAATATCCAATGATTGTTAATTGTATGATACCTTTATGTTTTATGTTGTTTTATTGAGTCTATGGGAGTATATGAATTTCTGCTACGGAGATTGTGCTCTGCTTTTTGTGTGCTTAGACAAGGATAAATGAAAAGAATGAAGCTTTATGTGTTTATAACCCATGTTATGCGATTTTAAAACTTATCATCAATATATAGTACTTTAAAGTTGTTAATGCTACTCATGTAGTTGTTAATAAGAACTTTATTTTGCACGGTAATATAAAAGATGGCGAGTATGTATAGAAATAATGTAAATATTATGTTTCCTACATATATGGGGACAATTTTTAAATGGAGGAAAATATGATTTTAAATATTATGTACCTCTAGAACAAAAACCAGAAAGGAAGGCATTACGTTTAAGGAGTTGAGAATAATTGCAGCATCAATTGTTAGAAAAGAAAGTAGTAGAATTTTCATTAAATTCATGTTGACCTTTTATGCAACAACCTTTGTGGACCTTTGTAGATTATGAAGGAGTAGAACATTAATTTTATTAAATTCAATAAAATGGTCATGTGTATGTAGAAGTAAGTGAGCATAATCCTTTGACCAAAAAAAAAAAAAAAAAAGTGAGCATAATCCACAAGTTGTAAGCTGATAAAGGTAATATCATTATCAAATAGTAATACATATAAAAAGCGAACATGTTAAACAAGTCAGCTTGAATATAAAATAATTAATAAACAAAGTATGCAGACTTTAATCCAGCATATTTGGTTGAAATAATACATGGGTTTTTTAATATTTTCTTCAAACATTGCAGACTTTTCGTAACTTTTCCAAATATAATTATGCTATTTTCTAACTAGTTTTTTTTTTTTATAAAGGAAAATAATCATTTTATCCTCATGATTAATTCATACTGTATTGGTGATTATTAGAGTTGATACGTCGTGTCACAGACACAAAGGCAATGGACAGCCAATTAAGTAAAAGTTTGGTCGGTAACCCATAAATATATCATATTGCTGCACCATGCATGAAGGCCAAACCTCTCCTTGTTTATTTCCAAATGTAAACGTTGGCTGCTTATTGTAATGAAATCCCCATTACAACTTACAAATCCTTAATTCAAACAACCCATCAGCCTAGCTATAATATTCTCACCACTCCTATATATCATCGTTACAAGTATTATATAGCAATACAATAATTATATAAATAAATTAATGTAAGAGCGCGAACGAGTATAATTATAAATATTTACCTTCCAATTCATCACATGGGTAAATGTGTGCCTTGTTCTGTTCATGACGCTATTGTTTCACCCAAAATGTTCAACTAGAACAATTAACCCTTGCACATCACAACCTTACAACTAATTAATATATATCTAATCCTTAATTATCATGCATGCATGAGTCATTCTTCAATCACCACGTACGTGTATATTTCATCTAGCTAGATTAGAGGGAGAACAAGTATGATCAGTGGAGGTTATTTTAATTATACTAAGGGTGAAGGGTCAAAAATACACATAACCTTTTCCCCCAGGATCGCCGAAAGACTACAACCTTTTTTAGGGGATCAAAAATACACACGACGTTCGTTTTGGGTGCAAAAATACTACGGTAGTTAGTTGACCGTTAACGCTGACGTGGCGATGATTGGACTGAAACGCTGACGTGGATGATGACGTGGAATAAAAATTTAAAAAAATAAAAAAAATTTAATACTTAAAAAAAAAAATTAAAAATTCGAAAATAATTAAAATAATTAGAAAAAAAATCCAAAAAATTAGGGAAAAAAAAAAATAATTAGAAAAAAAAATCAAAAAATAGGGAAAAATTGAAAAAAAAATCAAAAAATTTGGGAAAATTCAAATAATTAGGAAAAAATTAAAATAATTAGAAAACAAATTAAAATACCTCTGCCAGTGGGCCCCACCACCGGGCGGCGCGGCGGATAACCAAAAATACTAGGGTAAGTTGAAGATGCACTAGGGTAAGCTATTGGAGGAGGAGTTGTATATACACAGGCCGGTACAGCTGTTGAAGATGCACTAGGGTAAGCTGTTTATTGAAAAAAATATTAATTAATTAATTAAAATAAAAGCGTAAGCCCGGACGGTTTCCGGTGGTGGGGCCCATTTGGCGGAGGTATTTTAATTGTTTTTCTAATTATTTTAATTTTTTCCTAATTATTTGAACTTTTTTCTAATTTTTTGATTTTTTTTACATTTTTCCCTAATTATTTGATTTTGTTTCCTAATTTTTTGAACTTTTTCCTATTTTTTTGATTTTTTTTTATAATTATTTGAATTTTTTCATAATTTTTTGAACTTTTTTCTAATTTTTTGATTTTTTTCTAATTATTTGAAATGTTCCCTAATTTTTGATTTTTTTTTTGCTAATTATTTCAATTTTTTTCCCTAATTTTTTGATTTTTTTTTCTAATTATTTTAATTTTTTTTTCGAATTTTTTTAATTTTTTTAAAATTTTTTATTCCACGTCAGCGTTTCAGTCCAATCATCGCCACGTCATCGTTAACGGTCAACTAACGGCCGTTGTATTTTTGCACCCAAAACGTAACGTCGTGTGTATTTTTGATCCCTAAAAAAGGTCGTGGTCTTTGAGTGATCCTTGGGTAAAGGTCATGTGTAAAATTGACCCTTCATCCTTATACTAACATAAAAGTGGATTATTCTTTTATTTACATTTTTTCCTACAATTTATTTAATAACAACTATATAAATTTGTTTTTTCAAAAGGTAACAATTTAGTGCTCTTAGGGACGGACACATTGCCTTTTAATTTGTATGTTTTCTTTTTTTCTTGGGCTTTTATATCACTTAGCTTGCATTCTTCTTTGTGCTTTGCTTTTATTGTAATCCTCTCATGTGCTTCTTTATTCTTTGATTTTTTTCTTTTTTTCTTTTCTTTTTTAAACTTTTTTAGGGACAAGTATCCAGCAATCTTTTTTTTTTTGGGGGGGGGGGGTGGTCTTATATCACTTGTAATATTCTTCTTTGTGCTTTGCTTTTATTCCAAATTCAATATACTCTCACAGTATGCTTCTTTATTACTAGTATTCTTTGCTTGTTTATTACTAGTATTCTTTGATTATATTCAGTGGACCACTTTTGCTAGCTTATGAATTTGTTATACTTTTTTTGGTCGCAATAAAAACGGACTCTTCTGTTCGGCCTATACAACAACACAATATGAATATGAACCACGGGAATGTTTAAAACTTGAGACTTTTATTTACCTACTTTCGTTTAGCTTTATACGGTAATTAATTATGATTGATGAACCTAATTATAAATCATGGAGCAAGAAATAGGAATAGGAATATCCAAATAGACCGATGAATGTGAATCAATTAGGTAATTAATTAAGTAACTTCATAACCACAAAACACTCTGATTCAACTCAC
Source organism: Acacia melanoxylon (assembly GCA_019022615.1). Taxonomy (NCBI): domain Eukaryota; kingdom Viridiplantae; phylum Streptophyta; class Magnoliopsida; order Fabales; family Fabaceae; genus Acacia; species Acacia melanoxylon. Next base: position 192,991 of record JAFJYJ010000149.1, on the reverse strand, counting down.
AAGGATCATGCTAACTTAACCAAAAGTCTCAAATTTGATTCATGAAATTGTACTAGTACTGCGTTCATTTAACTCTAAAAGCTCAGATATATATAATTTCTTTATAACTCGTGAAAAGTCAATGTAACCTATTATTGGTTCTGGTGGGGAGTTTGAAAATGAGAATTAAAATTAAGGGGTAATTAAAAAGCAGGTAGGAAAGGAAAGCAAGGCGCGAAGGTTATGCCTCCAGGTTTTGACATCTCGGCCTTGTGTGATGTCCAAGTAAACATAAATACGTGGCCTAAATTATGTTAATTTGGAGAGATCAACAGGAGACAAACCTGATGTGAAAGTAACAAAGTTACTATCAGGAGGGGCACTTGGCTTGGCTGCAGCAACATAGAAAGATTCTTTGTGCTTTCTGAGCTAGTGATGGGGAGTGATCATAATTTATACTCCTCCGGTCCTTAATATAAGATAACTTTAGAGAGTTAATTTTGATCCTAAATATAACACATAATTTCCATATTTGTCAAATAGACAAAAAAATATACAACTACACAAAGCACACAAAGATCACAGCCTTGCCACTAATAGTAATCACTGTACATAGAGACACAATAATACAACCATACGTGCTCTGCCAACCATCCTGTATGTAACATCTCATTTTCAAAAGCAGTATAATTTTTTTTCATCAGAGTAGAGCATTGGAGCGATTGAGTAACTGATACATATATTTATAAATGCCGTAAGTCTGGCTGATTTACAGAAACGGTACATTGACCGAGAGTTTTCAAAATGAATTACAACATAAGAGAGTCTTCAGTCGGGACTCTGTACGGCCTGCTCGCCCTTCTCCTCGGTCCTCGGTTCTTCCGAACTCGACGCTATGATAAGAGCGAGATCCAATTGCAATTTGGATCTCGGTAACAAGTTAACCTCATGCTTAAATATGACTACATATACACGATAGCGGATCAATCAATACAACAGTCCACAACAGATGTATGATTAAAAATACATAACCACGTATGTAAGATAATAACCACGTATGTAACATAACCACGTATGATACAACAATAATAACCTCGTATGTGACATAACCACGTATGTGACATAACCGTGTATATAACATAACCACGTATGCTACAACAACAAACAGAACACAAAAAACATATATAATCATACAATAACCATCGAGTTAGTGTTACGACGCGAACGTACCTTTTTGGCGGTACAACGGAACTTTTACGGAAAAACGGTAAATTTCCGACACGGAAAAAAAATGGTGTGATCGCGGCACAACAAATGCTCGGCAATGGGTACGATTATCTCGATATCCTATAAAGATAATATTTAACAACTTTTAGCAGCATAACAGGCATTTTAGGTACAAATTACCATTTTGCCCCCGAACCCCTAATCGGCGGAATTTCGCGGAGCTTATTGCTTTCGCTCTATCTCTCTAGAATTTTGACAGATCTTTTCCCTCATCATATTTTCGAAATATATATCATATTTACCCCTAAATATGATATCTAGACTATCTTGAAAAATTAAAGATAAATCTAGCATTCCTACTATATCTACCGAAAGAACTACCGAAACTAAAGACCGGGACCGAAGAACTTACCCAGACTTTGCTCGACTTTCTCCAAAGCTTCTCTCTCTAACTTCTCTCTAAGAGGCAGATTTTTGGTGTGAGAAATGAAGAAGAGGAGCTTGGTATTTATAGAAGAGACGGATGGCGGAACGGTAAATAATTCGAACTTGTCTTGACGAATATGGACCGTAGGATCGCATTTTTGAGGACAAAACACTCTTGGCCCTCCATTTCTTGTGCAGACCTCCCCCTCCCCAATAGTCAACAAAATGATGTCATCTTGATGGTGACATCTCGAGCCCGATCGATAAAGTTTCGGTCCGGTGTAACCGAAACGCGTAATCTTGGAAAATCTCAAAATTCTGAATTCATAACTTTGAAGATCTTCACTTCCTCATCAATAATATCTAATTTAACTTAGATTTCGGTCCCTTACGGGGTTCCAATGATCCAGTTGAAGTTTTCTCGAAAAACGTGTCCGAACACGTCCGTGTCGGAAATCGCTTTCGGAATCATCAATCTCGGATAATAATTCACTGATTCCAAATATGTCCAGATAATTATAAACTCATCTCTAGATGTTGAGTTATAATTATTTTCTTCAAATCAAAATGTGAATATCTGCGCATTTTTCTGTTTCGTCTTATTAGGCAAATGCGCTACCGAATTTCGGAATTAACTTCCGGAAGAGGTCACTTGAAGGTAAAAACTCACTGATCAATATTTTACCTTGACTTTGGAATTCCTATTCCTGGTTCTCTAGATAGGATCCGTTTCCTATTTATTCCATTACTATTCACTATATTATATAATAATACAATTTTACAAAAATATCATGATATTTATTTATTTTTTTCTTTTATTTTTTATTTATTTTTCTAAGCATAAAATATTTTATTTATTTTTATTTTTTATTTATTTAATAATTTCGAATTTCTCCAATTAAAAATAATTATTTAAATTATTTTTAATTCATTTACTTTATACCTTAATTATCCCATTAATTACCAGATTAGCCACTTACTAATTTTTGATAATTTTCTTAATTAGGATAAATCATTATCTCACAATTATTTTACTTACATTGGTATTTTATATCCCATGTAAAATATTAAAAATCATGGGGTCAATTATGATCCCCAAAATAATATTAAATCTTGCCTCATTATTTTTTCAAGGGAAATTATCCCAAAAAATTCCTAAAATTAGAGACAACATACTTTCTAATTTTTAACAAATATTTAATTGCCTCCTGGGATTTATCATAATATTTTTAGGCCATTTAATGCCTCAAAAATATATTTTATGGATTTTAGCTCTTTATCTCTCCTAATTTCCATAGTAATTACCTTAGAAAATAAGATAATTATTACTTATTATTTGAAACCACATGTTCACCTATTTTCAATAGGTATTATCTATTGAAATATAATATTCCGGATAAATAATTATCCTAAGTATTACACCGCATACAAGGCAGACCTCCTATGACTTAAGACTACAGATGAATGCACAAACACATATACATATGATATAATATTAACAGACATCAAACAAATAAATATACTTAATCCCTAACATGTGTGATTCTTCATCCTACTCATAACAACCACTTACTTCATCTAGATGACTAGATTATTACAGGGTGTTACAAGTCCTAGAACCTGTGTGGTTGGCATCAATTTTCGCTTCAGCTATCTCTGCAAGCAGAAGAAAGGGATAATAGGAAATATATCGAATCACTGGTATGGTTGAAGATGACGGCAGCCAAAGGAGGGCGTACAAGAACACAACCATGAAGATCAGAACCACACTCAACACCAAAAAGGTAGTGGCCAACCAACTAAGTTTGCTCACTACAAGATACACACCTGCCAAAAATGCCAGAGATAGTGTCATCAAAGATATGCCTAGAACTGGCATTGCGCAGTTGAGAGCAAAGAGCATTAATTGCAGATCATCTAAACGAGCCCACATGAGAATTATAGTTGTAATGATTGCCCCAAAAACAGAGATTGTGAGGGAGAGAATGAACAAATTGAACATGACATGATTTAGCATAACTGCTGTCCCTTGATCTACATCACCCGGCATGGCGAACCCAGCAGCGAAGGATGCTGTTATTATAAGGGTTGAAACCAGTATCAAAGTGTCTATTCTATCTTTATATTGTTCGGCGCTGGGGGATTCATTTTCTTCACCAACTATTGTGTCATTTGAAAACCCAGGACTCCGAGGTGTACCAGCAGATTGCAATGCATTCCATGTAAGTCGCTGCAAATAAACACTTCCATTTTTGTTACACCCAAAGATTTTCACTAAATGACAAATAAATGAACAGTAACTTGCCTGTGCAAGGGATGGATTTTTGTCATGCCTTAGGTCTGCAATGTCTAGAGCTGTTTGGTTTTCTTGGTTAAGCATGGCAAGATTGACTCTACTGTCCCAAGTCAAGGAATGCACGATTTTGGGATGCCAGTGAAGGGTGGCCAAATGCAAAGGAGTATTCCCATCATTATCCTTCCGGTTTAACATAATAATAAGCTTAGGATGCTGGAGGATGTACCTAACTAGCTCATATTTTCCACTTTTAGCAGCAACATGGAGCAAAGTTCGGCCATTTTTGTCAAGCATTTCTGTGGGATCTGGATAGTATTTTAGTAGCTCTTCAACTACTTTGACATGACCTCTAGTACATGCCAAATGAATAGGGAAGAAGCCATGGTTGTCCCTTTCCATGATGCAAGAAGAACTTTTCTTTACTAAGTAGGAAACAGCTTCATGGTACCCCAGAGAGGCTGCCTGATGAAGAGGAAGCCTTCCTTCTTCATTTCTCAAGTGTATCCAATTTGGTTTCTTGGTCAGAATGGTTTGCAGCAAATCTGCACAGACAAATAATATAATCAGGATTCGTACATCGGCAAACGAAGATATACATACATACATACATACATACATACATACATACATACATACATAGAAAGAGAGAGGATAATATTGTAGACACGTTACTGAATCAAGGAAATGAATTAATGCGTCGCCGGAAAACCTACCCATATTTCTGTCGGTGAGTGCTGGAATAAAGGGAGATTTTCCTTGAGGCTTGAGTTCATATTGGATGCAGATATCCAACAGTTGATCAACAACTTGATTAGAGCCAGCCTCAATGGCCACGTACAATAATGATTTCCCTTCCTTGTTGATTGCAAATACTGCTAAATGATTCACAATTTTCTTAAAGTCGGCCTCCAAATCTGAGCTACCTTTCATGAAAGAATCTTGAAAAGCCTTGAAAATCTGAGCCCCATTATGGGTATTAACCATAAATGCCTCGTGGAAAAAGGTGTTTCCTTGTTTGTTGCGCAACAAAGTCAAAGACACTAAGAGCATCATTTGCAGAGTGGGTTGATCTTCATGATGACGATCTGTCTCACGTCTTACAAAAGGCAACCAAGTGTTGAAGAGGAAATGAATGGTAGAACCATGACCTTCTGAATTAAACAGAATTTCGCAATCAGTTTCAATGATGACTGCTGAGTTGGCGAACTTAGCTCTATACAGCAAGGCTTCTCTCAATGCCAGGCATTCAGTCATAAAAGGGGATGATGCCTCGACAGCCTTGGCCAGCCCGCCTACAAATTTACATCTATTATTCCTACACACCAGCCCAATACCCGCTTCCCCTGTGGCCAATCTAAAAGAGCCATCAACATTGATTTTAATTGATTCAGGGGGAGGCGTAACCCATTCTGTGTTCCTATGACAGTTAGATCTGTACACTTTAGCACCCCTAGCCTCAGCTTTAGTTTTTGACCTCCAAAACTCATCCACCTGGCCAACAACCATCCGTGTAACCTCTCTTGCATCCAATACCTCGCCCCTAAAAATCCAGTTGCACCGTTTCCTCCAAATCCACCAGCATGTCATGGCAAATAACGACTTCCCATAATCATCCAGCGTATCATTGCCACTTAACATGTCACATAACCACACCTCACATCTTTGCATGGACCATTTACTAAATTTGAGGCTCAAGGGAATACCAAACCATACAAGTTTCGTCCAGGGACATAAGAAAAGCAAGTGTTCAATAGTTTCCTTTTCCACAAAACAAACAGGACAGATAGGGTCTGGTGAGCATTTACGCCTAAAAAGAGCCTCTTTGGTGGCAATAGCTCCTGCTCCTAATCTCCAAAGAAAGTGTTGGATTTTAGGAGGGACTATAACCTTCCAAATACACGCCCACAATGCCTTTGGAACAGTAAAGGACGTACCAGGGTCCTTGATTTGCTCTCTCTCCATGCTGCTTTTTGCCGCCATGTAACCGGATTTTACAGTGTAAATGCCATCATTGTTGGCCAACCAAACAGCTCGGTCAGCATGTTCGGTGGGGGGGATTGGTGTTTTCAGAATCAGCTCTTTTTCCAGCAGCGTGATCTTCGAAATAATTGGTCCCAACTCCCAAGCACCATTAACAATAAGGGTCTCCACCTTGCTCATATCATCCTCCGTAGGACCCTCACGGTTTTGCAGTTTAGAGCCCTTGAGTCCCAGCACCCATGAATCATTCCAAACAGACACAGTGTGCCCATTGCCGATTTTCCAGTGGAGTTCGTTCAGGAGCAGATCTCTTCCTTCCAGCAGACTAGACCATCCCCAAGAAGCATGCCTCCCTTTCCTTGCCCTCAAGAAACTCACTTTGGGGAAATAAATTCCCTTTAAAGTCTTACACCAAGGGTCCCTTGGCTGGTTCAGGAGTCTCCACGCTGTTTTGGCTAGAAGTGCTGTTAAACCGAGGAGGTCTTTAAATCCCATGCCACCTTCCCCCTTCCGCAAGGTCATCCGCTTCCACTGTTTCCAGTGAATAGAACCACTCTCCGCTTTCTGCCCCCACCAGAAACTTGAGATAAGGCTGTCTATCTCCATACATGCTTTCTTTGGGAAAAGAAAGCATGTCATAGGGTATGTGGGTATAGAGTTTGCTGCCGCTTTGATTAACACCTCCCGGCCAGCAAAGGTTAAGAGCTTTTGACGCCACCCTTGGAGTTTTAGACCAATTTTATCGCGTACAAAAGCCACAGCCGCTGATTTTGAACGCCCCCATATGGTTGGCAGGCCTAGATATTTCCCTACGATCGACGGGAATTCCCGGTTCAAATGAGACACTTTCTTTAATTGGCTGAGGAGAGTTGGTTGAAAAAAGAGGCTCGACTTATCAATATTAATCATCTGCCCCGAAGCACCACAATAAACCTCCAGGATCTTCTTTAAAACCTTGCAGTTTATGATGTCAGCCTTGAGGAATAAAATGGCATCGTCTGCAAAAAAAACAGTGGGAAAGAGTAGGAGCTCTCCGGGCAAGCTTAATTCCAGTTAGGTCCTTCCAATCAATGTGAGCCTGTATCATAAGAGAGAGGACTTCTGAAACAATAATGAACAAGTAGGGGGACAGCGGGTCCCCCTGTCTAACACCGCGCTCCGGCTGAAACGAATCAACATTATGTCCATCAACCTTCAAGATGAATAGGGATGAAGAAATGCACTCCCTCACCCACTCCACCCAGCCTTCAGAGAATCCCATTCTGAGCATTACCGCCAAGAGAAAGTCCCATTCCACTCGGTCATAGGCCTTGTTCATGTCTATTTTCAGTGCAAACTCCCATTTACCACCAGATTTTTTGTTCTTCAGATAGTGAAACGCCTCATGTGTAAGGATAATTGTCCCTACATGCTATATGAATATTTTTCATTATTGAGCATTTTGTGTTGTAAAAGAATTCTCCATGTATGGTCTAGGAAAACTCTTGGCAGAGAGAATCATTAGTAGAAGCAAAGATAATGTCATCAACATATAATCGCACAATTAATAAATCGTTTTTCTTGTTCTTGATGAAGAGTGTTGTGTCAACCTTTCCTTTGTCAAATCCTTGCTCAATGAAGAATTTTCTTAGTAATGAGGAATTTGTTTAGTTTTTCATATCAAGCTTTAGAAGCCTGTTTAAGAGCATAAAGAACCTTTTTGAGTCTGAAAACATGATCGGGTTTAGACACGTATTCAAAGCCAATGGGTTGTTCGAAATAAACTTCTTCCATTATATAACCATTAAGGAAGGCACTTTTAACATCCATTTGATAGAGTTTAAACCATTTGATGCATGCAAAGGCTAGGAGTATTCATATGGTTCCAATCTAGCAACTAAAGTGTATGTTCCCTCATAATCAATTCCTTCTTACTGATTATAGCCTTTTGCCACCAATCTTGCCTTGTTTTTGACAATGATTACGAATTCTTCTCATCATTTGTTCTTGAATACCCATTTAGTGCCAATGACCGGAAAATCTTTAGTCCTGGATACAAAGTCTCAAACTTGATTTCTCTCAAATTAATTTAATTCCTCTTGCATTGCTATCACCAAATCATTGTCTGAAAGAGCTTCTTCAATGTTTGAGGGCTTTAATTTAGAAATAAAAGTAAAGAAGCTCAAGTCGTTAAGAGTTTTGTTTCTGGTTTTTACCCCCTCATTGACATTACCTATGACTTGGTCTATGAGATGACTCTTGTTATACTTCCAAGCTCTAGATTGGATTTGATCATATGGTTCAAGATCTTTTTCAGGCTCATTTTCTAAAGAGGAAGGTGTTTTCAAAGCAATTTGATTTTCCTCTTGAATCATCTCAGGTTCATCTTCCAAAGGTTTGATTAGATGTTCACTTTCAAAAACACAACATGAATTGACTCTTCAACAATACAAGTACGTTTTGTTATAAATTCTGTAAGCTTTACTTCGATTAGAATAATGGTTAAATATCTAATTTGCCACGGAAGTTTTGCTAAGGGAGCATCTAGCACTCGGAAGTTTGTGTGGTATCATTTTTGCCCCGGAAGTTTACAAAATGGAGCAAATATGCCCGGGAAATTTTTTTTAGGAGCAAATTTTTATAAACTTCCGGGGCAAAAATGATACCAATCCAACATTCAAGATTACTGATGGGCATATTTGCTCCATTTTGTAAACTTCCAGGTGCTGAATGCTCCCTTAGCAAAACTTTCGTGGCAAATTAGGATCTTAACCCTTAGAATAACTTAGAAATATACCTTCATCTGATTTAGAATCGAACTTCCCTAAATTCTCCTTACCATTGTTGTGAACAAAACACTTACAGCCAAATATATGCCGATGAGCAAGATTTGGCTTTCTTCCTTAGTATAGATCATAAAGGGTCTTACCGAGCTTCTTTCTTATATCTGCTCTGTTGGAAATTTAGCTAGCTGTGCTCATTGCATCTGCCCAAAATACTTGCGAGACATTCTTTTCATTAAGCATGGCTCTAGCCATCTCTGTGAGAACTCTGTTATTTCTTTCTCCAACTCCATTTTGTTGAGGAGTTTGCGGAGTTGAGAAATTATGGTCAATACCATTTGAGTTGCAGTATTCTCCGAAAGCTTGATTTTCAAATTCTCCTCCATAGTCTGTTTTTATACCTGAAATGCACATACCTTTCTCATTTTGCACTTTCTTGGCAAAAACAATAAATTGATCAAACATTTCATATTTAGAAGAAAGGAAAATTCTCCAAGTAAACCTTAAGTAATCATCGACAATGACTAGAGTATAGAGATTACCACCAAGACTCTTAACTCTTGCTAGTCCAACTAAATCCATGTAGAGAAGTTGGAGTGACCTTTCTATCGTGACCTCATTTTTTGATTTAAAAGAAGATTTGTCTGTTTACCCTTTTGGCAAGCATCACAAGTTAAATCATATTTTAATTGAAGATTGGGTAAATCAAGAACTAAATCCTTTTTAAGCAACTTTAATAGTTAGTGCATATTGACATGAGCAAGTCTTTTATGCCATAACCAACTTTCATCGGTATCGCCAAGAAAACAGTTTTTAGAATTAATATTGTGATTGCACATATCAATAGTATAGCAATTACCGTCTCTTGAAGCTCTTATTTTGAATTTGAGCTCTTCTTTGTTCAATTGGAGATCCTTCTTGTTCATAATGAGGCATTCGTCTAAAGCAATGATGATCCAGTTATCTTTATCAGCACTCTAGCTGACGCTAAGGAGATTATGGCTAAGTCGTTCTACATAGTAGACATATTTTATCTGTACTCCATCCGTTTTACCAATTTCACCTATGCCAGCTATTTTGCCTAATTGGTTTCCTCTGAAGCTTACTTTGCCACCATCTTTTGGTCTCCTTGTGACAAACTTGGTCTGATCTCCAGTCATGTGCCTAATGCATCCATTATCAATATATAACTTATTGGTCTTTGATGCTCTTAGACATACCTACAACCAATGAAAATCAAATTTTAGGTACCTATCTTTTCCTGGGTTCTTTATGGTTAGTATGGATCATAGGGGGAACACATGATCCTTTTTGGTACCCATTTTTAGGTATCTATTGGGTTTTCCTTCCTATGAAAATAGGAGGAAGTGTTGTGCCCCTTTCTATTGCAATAGTTACAGTGAGCAAAGGGGTTAGTTGAATGAACAAAATGTTGAAAAGAATTTAAGTATGATTTACCTCCTCTTTTCTTTGTCCCTTTTCGTTTGTCTAGATCTAGATTAAATCCTATTCCATATCTATCACTGGTGAACCTCTAAGCTTTTAAGATTACCTTGAGCATTTAACCACCTCTCATGAATTTTTCAAGAGTCTTATTAAGAACAGAGTTTCTTCTTTCTAAAATTAAAGAGGTTTCCCAAGAGCTCGGAGCAATTTCTAGTTGTTGTTCAAGAACCTTAACCCTTTTCATTGAATTTACTAGTTCCTTAGCTATCTTTCTAAATTCAAAATGTAAGGCACTGTATTCATATAGTAATTCATCATAGAAGGGTTCAGATTCATATACCTATTCACTTTTTGATTCCTCTTGAGCCACAAGGAAAATGTTAGTAATTTCTTCTTCATCACTCTCCATGTTTGATGAGCTATCTCCTTCGATGGCAGAGATGTATGCTTTCTTCTTGAAATGATTACTCTTCTTCTTTTCTTTATTCTTCAGAAGTGGACATCCAGACTTCATATGTCATGGTTTTTCACATTCATAACATATGATTTGGTCTTTTTATTCCCTTCTGTTGCTCAAGCCAACTTTATGAAATTTCCAAAATCCTTGATCATTCTTTTAGAACTTCGGAATCTCCGAACAATCATTTTGAGCTTGTCCTCTTCTTCGATTCTTTAATCTCTTTTAAGTTCTTTTTCTTTAATGGCGTTGAATGATACACCTTTTTTCTTCTTGTCATTGATTTCGTCTAATCCTCTCTTGAATTTCATACTTCCCTTATATTTAGAAAGACTTCTAAGCAATGCTGATATACACCTCATTGATTCTCCTCTAGCTTCTTCTATGGCTGTAACCTTCACCTCTCATTCCTTTGTAAGAATATTTTTAAAAATTCTTACTTGGGAGTTTTGATCCTATGTTCTCCCCAAGGTAGCTAATTGATTTATCAAATGTGTATATTTGAATTCAAACCCAGCTATACTTTTGCCAACTTCATTCAGAGTAAGTCATACTTTGTTACCAGAGTATCAACTTTGTTTTCCTTTACGTCGAAGGTTACTTCGTGGGAAATTTCAAGTGCTTCCCACATTTCTTTAGCCGTCGAGAGATTGAAGATTCGGAAATACTCCTTTTGACTGAGCGTACTTTGAATCATCAAAATAGCTTTGCTAGTCAGAGTTACCGGTTTTTTGTCATTGGCATCGAACTCTATAGCAGTCTTTGGGACTAGTCGTTCCTCAACCTTTTTCATTGGAATGCAATCTCCATCTTCGATAATTTGCCACAAACTGTATTCAACGGCCATTATGAAGACTCTGAACTTTGCTTTTCAAAACAAGAAATGTTCTCCGTTGAAGCTAGGAGGTCTAAAAAGAGAGGCACCATCAGCTAAATTCCTTCTATGGATCCTTTTCAGGACGTTAATCCTGAAATGAGAAGATTAAGCTCTGATACCAAATGTTAGTGCCAACGTTTCACTCAAGAGAGAGTGAATTGGGTGATATTAAAAATTTAAAAAGAAAGTAATGAACAATTAAAACAAAGAACAAGAGTTAGAATAATATCATCGAAATGTGAACTACGGATTATACTGATTCCGCCTTAACTTTCTGACCTACATCCAATCCCCAGAACGTCATTGAGATTTTCACTATTCTTTTAAGATTTCATGGGTTCTTGGCATCACAGTACAAAAAGAAATCCTCAACAGGACTTACTCCCCTTTACAAGTTGTAATCCTACAACCACACTCAAGATCTCACTACCTTGAGATTTTATAAAGTTTGAAAACTATTTGTAAAGATTCTCTCACAGAGTAAATATATGATCACTGATGAGCAAAATAAATATCAAAAGATATTACAAACAATGAACTGAGCAATGAATGAATCAGAAGATTGTTGTTGGCTTAGTTGGTTGTTCTGTATTAAATGCTTGGCTATTTATAGGCGAATGTCATTAATGATCGTTATGAGCATTCAAACTTTTCGTTAGAGACAAATTGGAGTCGTTGGAAGAATTCAAGGTTCAATCACTTTTGTCTTCGCTGCAATAAATGCTTCAGACGAAATCCCTTTGGTATGCTCTAAGATTGCTTCGTGTGCTCGTTTTCGCTATGCATTTAATGTTCTAACACGAAATTGCTTTCGTACTTTTAGAGTTAATCCATGATTTTAAACATCTGAAACTTGCACACGAACGAGATTAGTAAAATTGAGAAGTAGTTTAAGTAATAATCAAGTATAAACATATGTGTAATACCCTAAAAATCGTATTTATGATAAGTATCATATTTCGATAAATAATACCTATTGGAAATAGGTGAATATGTGGTTTCAAAACTAGTGTAATAATTACCTTATTTTCTAAGGTAATTTCTATGGAAATTAGGAGAGATAAAGAGCTAAAATCCATAAAATGTATTTTTGAGGCATTAAATGGCCTAAAAATATTATGATAAATCCCAGGAGGCAATTAAATATTTGTTAAAAATTAGAAAGTATGTTGTCTCTAATTTTAGGAATTTTTGGGATAATTTCCCTTGAAAAATAATGAGGCAAAATTAAGTATTATTTTGGGATCATAAGTGACTCCATGATTTTTAATATTTTACATGGGATATAAAATACCAATGTAAGTAAAATAGTTGTGAGATAATGATTTATCCTAATTAAGAAAATTATCAAAAATTAGTAAGTGGCTAATCTGGTAATTAATGGGATAATTAAGGTATAAAGTAAATGAATTAAAAATAATTTAAATAATTATTTTTAATTGGAGAAATTCGAAATTATTAAATAAATAAAAAAAATAAAATATTAATAAAATATTTTATGCTTAGAAAAATAAATAAAAAATAAAAGAAAAAATAAATAAATGTGAAGGTAATTAGAATAAAATAATAATATAATGCGGTGAGTCGAACATATAGGCGGGCCAGGGAAAAGTTAGAAATAAATTCTACAGTAAACTGAAGTAAAAGTCTTTTTCGACTGATCAAATTAAGAACAAGTGAATTTTTACACGAAGAAAGAATTTACCAGGCGTTGTTTCCGCAACCGAAAACCCGATTTCAAATAAGACGAAAAGTTGATCGGATAGAGTAGAGTCGAGATAGGAAAAGTGAGAACCTATAGAAACAATTGCGTCTTTTTAAACACGAGATTAAGTTAGGCAACAACTGGACGTTTTACGATTCTGAATTGTTGTCCAGAAGTTGGTTCTATCGGAGCGATTTCCGTAACCGGACGCGTTTGTCCGAATATCTTCCGACGCATCGGAGAATACCTGGATATGATCAAAAAGAGGATCAAAATATATAATATGAAAGAGGATGGAAAGATCTTCAAAGTTACACGCCGGATTTTTGAGTTTCGCGAAATCGCGCGAAACGGACACCGTCGGGTAGCTTTATCGGCCGGAGGCCATAAAGCAAGAGCCATCATGGATGACAACTCATCCATTGACTTTAGGGCTCTTAGATTTCGATCTTGACCATGGATGGCCAAGAGTGTTTTGTCCTCAAAATGCGATCCTACGGTCCATATTCGTCAAGACCAAGTTCGAATTATTTACCGTTCTGCCATCCGTCTCTTCTATAAATACCAAGCTCCTCTTCTTCATTTCTCACACCAAAAATCTGCCTCTTAGAGAGAAGTTAGAGAGAGAAGCTCTGGAGAAAGTCTGAGCAAAGTCTGGGATATCTGAGATAATCGTACCGCTGTCGAGCCGCTGTTGTGCCGCCGTCACACCGCTGTCTTTCCCGCTGTCGGAAATTTACCGTTTTCCGTAAAAGTTCCGTTGTACCGCCAAAAAGGTACGTTCGCGTACTGTAACACTAACTCTGATGATTATTGTATGATTATATATATTTGTTGTGTTCTGTTTGTTGTTGTAGCATACGTGGTTATGTTATATACACGGTTATGTCACATACGTGGTTATGTCACATACGAGGTTATTATTGGTGTATCATACGTGGTTATGTTACATACGTGGTTATTATCTTACATACGTGGTTATGTATTTTTAATCATACATCTGTTATGGACTGTTGTATTGATTGCTTTGCATGTCGTGTATATGTAGTCGTATTTAAGCATGAGGTTAACAGATTACCCGAGATCCAAATTGTAATTGGATCTCGGCTCTTATCATAGCGTCGGAGTTCGGAGAACCGAGAACCGAGGAGAAAGGCGAGCGGGCCGCACGAGACCCGGTCAAGACTTTCTTCGGGTGTTATTCATTTTGAAAACTCTCGGTCAATGTACCGTTTACGTAAATCGACGGACTTACGGCATTTATAAATATATGTATCGATTACTCAATCGCTCCAATGCTCTACTCGATGAAAAAAAAAAAAAAAAAATTATCTTGCTTTTGAAAATGGGATGTTACGGTTTGGTATCGGAGCGAGTCCCGGCATTGATATGACTATGTTATTACGGACGGTATGGTAGGACGCTTAAGGCTAGTCTATGTGGGTGTGGCCAATCGGTCGCCATAGAGTTGGTGAGGTCCCCATGATAGACACTTATCTCGCCATTCTGTTCGGTTAACGGAGTTATGTTCAAATCAGCCTTTTAAAGAGCATGTTTTTGAAAATGAGTACGATATAGCCCTAAGTCGATGTACCCGATGCGGCTAGACTGGTATACCATTCTGAACCGGTGTACCACCCTCGTCGGTGCATCATTCTAACCCGAGAATCGTAAATCCATCGTCCATATTCATATTTGATATCGGTCTCGATAACTCGATAATTCGATAATTCGATAATCGTCGCTTTGTACTGACGACTATTCTGTCCTAGCGCAGAATTTATGTGTGGAGTTGGGCCATGCCGGATGAAACTCTGAGACCAACAAGGATAAGTACATGCAGTATTTGACTCATGTAGAGGAACTCTTGATACGAAATTCCGTACCCGTTTCTGAGTAGACCGAATCAACGAAATCCTGAACAAAGGGAAATAGTACGAGTGTCCGTTCGTTTGTAGTATTAGTGTGATAAAGTCTGCGATAGACTAATCATTGTCTTTTTAAATCTAACGTTTTCCCTAATAAAGGAGAAAGAACGAGACATGACAAATTTAAGAGGAGCCGGAGCTCTTAGAGGCCGAGGCAAAGGCAGAGGAAGAGGAAGACAGCCACGAATAATCTCCCGAGAGGATCCGCATAACTATCTCTCAATAGGAATCTACTTTAGATATTATACAACACGGGTGCTAATCACTCAGCATGTCCGATAAATAGGCGAATCATTTTGGGATACATACATACCTTACAATCTAGTAGTAGTTACACCATTGGGTGTGAACTATTTTTCTTAATAAAGAATGTCTAAATTCCAAGTCGAATATATATCTCGTTCAAAATTTCTGTCTCACAAACATCGACGACATTCTCAAAATCTGTAGGACTAGCAGTGATCAATAAAATGATCAAACGATGACGAGGGATTGAGTCCTTATTCTAAAAACAACCCGAGACACAAATAAAATCTCTCGACAAATATTCTTTCGAGAAAAGAAAAGTCAAAATTCACTATGAAGTTGATGCCTAGCATTGGATCAACATCTAAAACACCATATCAAATGCTACCAAACAAAGCACGAGAGTTTGTGACTTTGTATCAATCATCGCAGGATGGACAAAATGACT
Organism: Acacia melanoxylon; assembly: GCA_019022615.1. Lineage (NCBI taxonomy): Eukaryota > Viridiplantae > Streptophyta > Magnoliopsida > Fabales > Fabaceae > Acacia > Acacia melanoxylon. The sequence goes on along the minus strand of JAFJYJ010000149.1, from coordinate 177,214 downwards.
ATCATGAACACATACCCACTTTCCATGATCTACGAGTTACTCGGTTTTTGTAATCCCTACGTTTTGGCAAGAGTTGACGAATGCTCGGAACACCATTTAGTTGTACATCAAAAATAGAAATAATAACATAGATATTTAGTTTCGGATCTAGCGGGATAGTACCGTAGATTCATACCGAAATTTTCTCATAACCATTGATAAAACTTAAAGAGTAAAACTTAAATCATTGCGTAGAACACGGGACGAGACGAGCTTGCATAGACGAGAACGAAGTTGGTCATAGCACCAAGAGTTGGTTGTCCCGGATCCAAGTAGATGGTCGTGGTGCCATTAGATATGGATCGGGATATGTCTTGTCATGACGGGACGGCGTGATGACTTACGCCTCTCGCCTAGTGAAGCCTCTCAAGTTGAACTAATCGATGTAAGACCTAGAGTTAGTGAGTATTGTATAGAATTGTACTGCTAACACAAGTGTTTGAAGTACCTTTTGAGTTGAAAGAAACTCGGGAAGGGACAAGAAGTCCTGTGTTTTAATGGACGAAAAGTCCCGTGTTCGAAAAACTACACTGAGTACGGGGTAAAAGAAATCCCCTATGGTTTGATAAATAGTTGTCTTACTTGCCGCGAAAATTTTAGTTTCCGATGCATATCTCATAGTTACTACTATCCGATTGCGATCGTTTCATTGAGTAGGAGGTATCTTGTGTTGTCATGGTGTATGGGCGTCATGGAAACATTTAAGGTATCTTGTGTTACCATGATGTATGGGCGTCATGGAGACATTTTGATATCCGGTATTGACCGGGTATATGGGTGCCACGGAAAATACTAAATATCAAAGTACAAAATGACAAGATCTTGACGGTCAAACCGAGCAAATTCTCGATCATCAAGTGGAGCGGCCGACATATAGAGAAAAGTTCTGGAGCGAATAAGTCGTGGAGCAGTTGCATGCGCGAGAGATGCGGTGCGTAAAACTAGCGGCCGAGGTATCTTTTGTCATCACGGCACGTGGTTGCTAAGGAAGACAGGTTTTGGCATGTGGTTGCTAAGGAGACGGTTTTGGCACGTGGTTGCTAAGGAGCGAATAAGTCCGAAGTGTAGTTAGTACAAGAGTCTAAATTGGTATAGAGCAAATTTCGAGGGCGAAATTTTGTTTAACGAGGGGAGAAATGTAATACCCTAAAAAATCGTATTTATGATAAGTATCATATTTCGATAAATAATACCTATTGGAAATAGGTGAATATGTGGTTTCAAAACTAGTGTAATAATTACCTTATTTTCTAAGGTAATTTCTATGGAAATTAGGAGAGATAAAGAGCTAAAATCCATAAAATGTATTTTTGAGGCATTAAATGGCCTAAAAATATTATGATAAATCCCAGGAGGCAATTAAATATTTGTTAAAAATTAGAAAGTATGTTGTCTCTAATTTTAGGAATTTTTGGGATAATTTCCCTTGAAAAATAATGAGGCAAAATTAAGTATTATTTTGGGATCATAAGTGACCCCATGATTGTTAATATTTTACATGGGATATAAAATACCAATGTAAGTAAAATAGTTGTGAGATAATGATTTATCCTAATTAAGAAAATTATCAAAAATTAGTAAGTGGCTAATCTGGTAATTAATGGGATAATTAAGGTATAAAGTAAATGAATTAAAAATAATTTAAATAATTATTTTTAATTGGAGAAATTCGAAATTATTAAATAAATAAAAAAAATAAAATATTAATAAAATATTTTATGCTTAGAAAAATAAATAAAAAATAAAAGAAAAAATAAATAAATGTGAAGGTAATTAGAATAAAATAATAATATAATGCGGTGAGTCGCTTATATAGAGCGGCCAGGAAAAGTTAGAAATAAATTCTACGGGTAAACCGAAGTAAAAGTCTTTTCGGACCGATCAAATTAAGAACAAGTGAATTTTTACACGAAGAAAGAATTTACCGGGCGTTGTTTATCCGCAACCGAAAACCCCGATTTCAAATAAGACGAAAAGTTGATCGATAGAGTAGAGTCGATAGGAAAAGTGAGAACCTATAGAAACAATTGCGTCTTTTTAAACACGAGATTAAGTTAGGCAACAACTGGACGTTTTACGATTGATGAATTGTTGTCCGAGTTGGTTCTATCGGAAGCGATTTCCGTAACCGGACGTTTGTCCGAATATCTTCCGACGATCGGAGAATACCTGGATATGATCAAAAAGAGGATCAAAATATATAATATGAAAGAGGATGGAAAGATCTTCAAAGTTACACGCCCGGATTTTTGAGTTTTACGAAAATCGCGCAAACGGACACCGATCGGGTAGCTTTATCGGGCGGGAGGCCATAAAGCAAGAGCCATCATGGATGACAACTCATCCATTGACTTTAGGGCTCTTAGATTTCGATCTTGACCATGGATGGCCAAGAGTGTTTTGTCCTCAAAAATGCGATCCTACGGTCCATATTCGTCAAGACGAAGTTCGAATTATTTACCGTTCGCCATCCGTCTCTTCTATAAATACCAAGCTCCTCTTCTTCATTTCGACACCAAAAATCTGCCTCTTAGAGAGAAGTTAGAGAGAGAAGCTGCGGAGAAAGTCGAGCAAAGTCGGGATATCTCGAGATAATCGTACATTGTCGAGGCATTTGTTGTGCCGCCACCGTCGCACCGTCTTTCCGTTGTCGGAAATTTACCGTTTTCCGTAAAAGTTCCGTTGTACGCCAAAAGGTACGTTCACGTCTTTGTAACACTAACTCGATGATTATTGTATGATTATATATATTTGTTGTGTTCTTTTTGTTGTTGTAGCATACGTGGTTATGTTATATACACGGTTATGTCACATACGTGGTTATGTCACATACGAGGTTATTATTGGTGTATCATACGTGGTTATGTTACATACGTGGTTATTATCTTACATACGTGGTTATGTATTTTTAATCATACATCTGTTATGGACTGTTGTATTGATTCTTTGTCGTGTATATGTAGTCGTATTTAAGCATGAGGTTAATTTACTCGAGATCCAAATTGTAATTGGATCTCGCTCTTATCATAGCGTCGGTTCGGGAGAACCGAGAACCGAGGAGAAGGCGAGGGCGCACGAGACCCGGAAGACTTTCTTCGGGTGTTATTCATTTTGAAAACTCTCGGTCAATGTACCGTTTACGTAAATCACGGACTTACGGCATTTATAAATATATGTATCAGTTACTCAATCGCTCCAATGCTCTACTCTGATGAAAAAAAAAATTATACTGCTTTTGAAAATGGGATGTTACAATATGTTAATAACAATATTTGAATTCTTGGAGACATTGTGATTTGAAGCAAGAACTTGAACTCGAGTGTGATTCCAGAATCACTCGAGTAAGTGCTCATCACTCGAGTGGTTTTTAATTAATTTGAGTGTCTGATGAACTTTGAGTTCTGGTAATGAAGTGTAAAAAGATTGTCACTCGAGTACTTGAAACTTGATTTGAGTGATTTTTTATTTGTTTGGAAATAGCTTCAAACTACCAGTGACATGTGTTAGTTATGATTAGTTTTGATGATGTCTTATATAGATGCCATTATCCAAAGCAAAAAGCTTGCATACTACATTTATCTTCTACTTTGACTAATTCTTATATTTAATGTAGATGTGAAGTTTAATGATGGAGAATGATCAAGAAAAGAGAAGAAAGAAAGGAAGAACTTGTTTAATGGAATGAGAAAATTATTATACAAGTTCCTAGATTGATTCTACAAGTCTCCACGATGATATGGAAGTTGGAATGACTCAATTCGGAGTTAAAATGAGTGAAAACGAGCTACAAGTCCATTCTGAAGTAATTGTCGAGTATGACATTCTAATTCTCGAGAATGGTATTGATCAGGTGAAAATTGCAAGCAATTCTCGAGTATGGCACATCAATTCTCGAGAATGGTTCTCAAGAATGCCATTCTGATTCTCGAGAATCATCGGATTTCAGCAATTCCTCAGCAACTCTGTTTCGCGTTCAGTTTGGGCGACCTCTGGTAATTCGATGATATCTCACAAACCAAGAATCGGATTGACACGAAATCAGTGGAATAGGAAACTAGACATCCAACACGTACTTTTGACAAAATATCAAGTCCAAAGGAATCTAGATGAGAGAGATATGATTTTCGTAAGTTGGAAAACAAATCACCGTCACAGTCCAGACCAACCTTCGGTAATTTGAGTGTATCTCACAAACCACAAATCCGATTGACCTAAAATCGGTGCCATTGGAAACTAGACTCAAATACCGTTCCAAAAACATCAAGAACACAGAAAAATAAGATCAATTGAAGGAGTTATGATGTTTTTAAGTTGGTAGTATGTTCTGGATGCTGCAGAAGTATTGATTAAGAAGAGCCTACATTCATCCTATGATAACCAACGAAATACAACAAGTTTGGGACTGATTACTCTTGCAATGGAAAGAAAGCTTGAAGAGATTTATGAGCCTGAGAGCTTTGACAAATTTGCTATCTCTTCTGATTCCCGATGTGATGTGCAGGTATCAATTCTTGAGAACTATCTCAAGGATTCTCCGAATTCAGTGGTTGCTAATCTGTAATTCAATCACAGCAAAAGCAATTCTCGAGAATGAGAAATGCATTATGGAGAATGATTCTCGAGAATGCACCAAGCACTCTCGAGAATGATCGGATTTGAAGCAGAAACAGAAGGATATTACTCTATGTCTCTCGAATGATTCTCGAGAATGGTTCTCGAGAATCAGAGATTGATTCTCGAGAATGGTCGATGACCTTCACGATATACTCTTCAGAAGTGATTCTCGAGAATGAAAGCTAATTCTCGAGAATGGTTCCGAGAATCAAAACAGATTCTCGAGTATGATCGTAAGCTTCAGTTATGTGCTCTCTGGTTACAGGCGATTCTCGAGAATGAGAAAACGATTCTTGAGAATCATTGGGTGATTCTCGAGAATGAACGAAATTGTTCAAATCTTCAGGTTGATACTCTGTGCGATTCTCGAGAAGGCCCAGAGAGAATGAATACCAAAGATTTGACAGCAAACATGAATCAATCTGCAACTTCATTTAAATGATCTAGTTAATTGATTATATCTTCCAATACATCATTCAACATTAACTATGATATCATTAATCATCTTCCTGAGTGTTTTTCATTCTTAATCAAGTTTCAAATTCGACGAAGAACACCAAGAATGTCTTGCCGATCTGAAAAACATGGAATATGCCTTGTTGATTATCATTATTGATTCTAATCATATTTAACCGGTTGCTTATGAGATTTCGAAAGATGAAAGCTTTGCTTTTCGATTACTTCTCAAGGTTGAAATTCTGACAAGATGGCGCACTAAGGATATCGTGGAACAGAGCCGACAAAAAGATGCTTACCATAATGGTGCCCATACAGCTAAAGCATCTGGATCAATATTTGTTTAACCAAAGTTTGAATTTTGATGAGCTGTCAAACACTAAGAGAGACGCAGAACAGAGACAACACGACAACACACAAACCCAATTAAGGCAACACGCAAAACCCAATGAAGGCTATATACTCTGCCAAAAGTATCCTTAATTCAAAAAGCATGTGAATGACAACCTGGAAAGAGACTCAACTAAACGAACATTCCATCGTGGTTGAGCGAAGAGCGACGGACGTCTAAACACCTTCAACGGACGAATTCAAATATTCAAACGGGCAAATTCAAATCCTTCCAACGGTCCTCAAGCTTCAACTAATAAATACCCGAAGGATTGAATTCATCAAGTGGAAGAGGGAACACAGAGTCAAGAGCTTACATCTTCAACATATGACAATACTCTGATATTCATTTACTCTGTTTCTCAATGCTCATATAGTTTACCGTAGAGAGTGAAATGATCAACTTTGTACTTCGTGTTTATTTATTCACTTCGAAAGAGAGAAGATTTATCTAAACATTCTATCTTAGAATTACTCAAGATTGGGTGATCTTGAGTGGGAAACACACTCTTGTGTTGATTACGGCTTGTAAGGTGAGTGAATCCTAGGGAGAGGATTACTTGAGTACGAGTGTGTGATCAAGCGGTGTATTGATTACTGAGTTTGTAAGGGGGAGTGAATCCTAGTGAGAGGGTTGCTTCGAGTACGAACGTGTAATCAAGTTGAAAGAAGATAGTGGATTGAAAATCTCGGGAGGAGCCTGGGACCGGACGTAGGTCATCGTGGATTGGACCGAACCAGGATAAATCATAGTTTGCATATTCTCTTCCCTAAACTTTTACATTTCCAGTATATGCTTATTTGAATATCTAACTGTTGATTTGGAAGTTGCGAAAATATTTTCAAAGTTCCTAAAGTTTTATCAGACACCCAATTCACCCCCCTCTTGGGTGATAGCCAAGTCTTTCAACATGAGTACATATTGCAAGTGACCTCAAGTCACTCGAGTGACTTCCAGGGTCACTTAAGTGGTCTCCAAATGAGAAGCTATACACTCTTGGTCTATCAGCAAGTAACTTGCAATAAACTCGCGAGTTGCTTACCATTACTCGAGTGGCATATCTATCAATCGAGTGAGACTAGTTATGACTTGCATAACCATCGCGATTGACTTGTCGTTATCTCAACAGTTGCTCACCATCACTCGAGTAGCAACTTGATCACTCAAGTAGCCTTTACTCAACTTTCAAAAAATGGGCAAGTGACTTGTAAAGTCTTTGGAAGTAACTATCACACTCGAGTGATCACTTATCCACTCGAGTACTCTAAGGTTATCACTCGAGTGATGAGCTCCTTACTCGAGTGCTAACTTAGCCACTCGAGTGATTTTGATTTACTCTTCATTCTTTCAACGAGTAACTTGCAAAATCACTAAAAGTTAGGATCATCACTCGAGTGCATTACTTGCCACTCAAGTGATCATCTCAAATCACTTGAAGTGAGTAATCTTGTTGATTTAAGTTTTAGTTCAAATAAAGTTCTATCACTCAAGTATATATCTTGAATCTCTTAACTCAATTGACTTGAATCATCAAGTCCTTATTGATTTTTAAGGTTTGTTATCATCAAAACATAATCTGAGAACTAACACAACTAAACTATTTTATTCATCATATCCCTATTAATTACTAATCATATTCATGTTTTTTCAATTATAGGGATGATATTCGTGTTTTTTCACTAACCTACTACTTTCCTTGCTTAATCGATGAGGAGACACAAGGTATCGGTCAAAAGTGAAAGACAGAATATCACCAAGAGGGGGTGAATTAGGTGATTTAAAAATCTTTTCGATTTCCTTTGGAATTCATGCACAGAAATAGAGTGTAACAGAGAGAGTAGGAGAAAGATGAACACAAGAGATTTATATTGGTTCGGTCTCAACTCTTGACCTAAGTCCAGTCCCTAGACTCTTTGGGATTTTCACTATCACTTTAAATGATTACACACTCTGTACTCGAAGTAAGCCTCTCACTAGGATTCACTCTCCTTTACAAGTTGTAATCAAATAACCCAATTTCAAAGTCCCACAACTTTGAGATTCTTACAAAGATATTGATTCAAAAATAAACTCTTTAAAAGAGCATATTGATAAACACTGAAAATTATAAATATCCGAAGATATTACACAAGTGAATGAAACAATAAATGCATATTGATCGTTTGAGCGTTTGTGTTTCCGGTGGTTGGAATGAATTGAATGCTTCAATTATATTTGGTAAAGACAATTAATGACCGTTGGAAGTCTTCAATACACCGTTGAGACTATTTAATATAGATGTTAGACTTAAAGCTCGTTCGTTACTCACAGCGCTTGATTCATTCAATGATCGCCGACATTCTTTGTTGACATTCTTTTTGTTCTTCCCGTTGGATGATCTGGAGTCCAAATGAGGAAAGAAACCATTAATGCCTTTGGAATGAGCAGAGAATGATCGTCCATATTCGTGCTTCATTTTCTGGAAACGCATTTAATGCAGGTGACGTAATCAATGCTTTTTGATTAATCTGCATTTAATCATTCATCTAATCATCTAAAACTCATTAACAAACTGATTAAACATAGTTAGGAACAATAATGAGTGATGATATGAAGTAAGCAAATCATACTTGAAGATTTAAGATTTATGGACACGGTCAATGGCGGAGCCACACTATTGCCCATGTTTGCAGGTGGGGACACAAACCCTTACTTATAAGGGGGGAAAAAAAGAACATCAGATTTCTTTTTCTCATCGCACGGGCTGTTTCATGCAGAAGCTTCATGATTTTGAACCAAACCCTAGCCTCCTTCATTCATCTCTATTCCTTCATTCTTTCCGTCCACGCCATAAAGGTGTTTGTTCTATAGGAAACAAAGATAACATAGAAGCTTCATGATTTTAATTCATTCTTTCCTTCCTTCATCTCTGTTCCAGGTTCATAGTCCTAGAAATTATAGTGAGTTTGAGCACCATAGAGGTGGCTAAAAGAATGAGGCTGCAAATTCGTCCTTCAGAAGCTACAGAGATAGATTCCAATTAGTCATGGAAAATGAGGCATCTGTCAATCACAAAGCAAAAACACCACTGCGCGATGTTGCTGCCATACCACTGATGTTGTTCAGGAAGCTGTCGTTTATATGCTTCAATATCAAAATTTCAATGGCCATGCTCCCATCGTTGGTCTTCTCCAAACGAGAAGGTAAATTGTATTTCACTATCTGTCTATATTGTGGATTTTGATTTATTTTCGCTCTTCAAATCTTCGTCTTTCTCTGTTCATTTGCTGACATTTGTGATTTTGTCCCTTTTGTTTTTGGGAATTGCTTTCGATGCGTCTTTTCTTTCTTCATTATAATTGTTACCTTAATTATTTAAACATAACCACTGTTTGAGTTAGTTGTTAATCTTGAAATTTTATGAATAAGACGGCTTAAACACTTTTACTACTTACTGTTTTTGTTTTCTTCTGATTATCAAATCAGCAAGTTCCTATATTAGCGAAGGTTGCGACCAACTGAGAAGTATATTAAGATTTCATAGTGGCTTTATTCCCTTTCGGTCTTTGAAGATGGAATATCACCTAGAGGGGGGTGAATAGGTGATCATAAAAGTCTTTTGCTAATTGTTCAAGAACACTTAAACAGAGAAGGAAAGAAGAACAATGAACACAAGAGATTATCTTGGTTCGGTCCAACTCTTGACCTACGTCCAAATCCCCGAAACACTGGGATTTCACTATCTCAAAACTTGATTACACACTCTGTAACTCTCGAGTAATCCTCTCACTAGGAGTTACTTCTTTTTACAAGTTGTAACCAAATAACCACAGACACAATTACACACTATGTACTCGAGATGATTCTTTCACTAGGACTCAGTCCTCCTTACAAGTTGTAATTGTACACCCACACTTAAGGTTCCACAACCTTAAGATTTAACTGATAAACAAATATTCAAATAGTGTTTAACTCCTCACTGGGTAGATAAATGATAAACACTGAAGTACAAGAATATTCGAAGATAATAAATGAAACTAATGAAACGGGAGATTGCAATAATATCGAATTGAATGCCCAGCGTTTCGGTCATTGGCGAATTCAATGCTTATGGTATTTATAGTTGTTGCAATTAATGACCGTTGGTGAAGCTTGAAGATTAGCCATTGAGACTTTTGAATATAGCCGTTAGAAAGATGAAGTTCAATTTCGCCGTTAATGATCCAGGTGGATTTGTACCATCATCACATTCTTTCATTCCTTCTGTTTTACCCGTTGAGAAATAGCTTTTAATGTGCGAGCGGAATATTAGTAAATGCTTTACATTGATCAGATAAATGGTTGCCGGGGATATCTCTGGTTTTGGCAACTGCATTTAATGCTTCTCGAGTCAATATAATTCCAGCGTTTTTACAACCTCCTGAATTGACTTTCAACTTCAAAACATCATATCTCATTCAATTGATCTTATTTTTTTCATGATCTTAATATTTTTGAAAAGGTATTTGAGTCTAGTTTCCAATGGCACTAGTTTCAGCTCAATTGGATGTGTAGTTTGTGAGATATACCCAAATTACCAAAGCTTGGTTTGCTGAGTGACGTTGATTTCACTGTCATGTTCAAAAAATCATAGCTCCATCATCTGATCTCCTTTGGGCTTGAATTTTATCTCAAAATAACGCATTAGAAGTCTAGTTTCCAAAAAAATTGGTTTTACCTCAATCCGATCTCTGGTTTAGGAAATATCATTGAATTACCAGACGTCGCCCATGCTGAACGTGAAAATGAGTTGCTAAAAAACACTTGTGCATTTAAGTGTTGCCTTGAGCTTGAGTCATATGCCTAGAGTCAATTACTAGATGACTAGAGGCAAACCATTGAAATGAGCATAATTACGAGTTTTCCTTTAATGCTTTACACAGTTTCGAAACACGAAGGCATGAATAAAGCAAAGAGAAATTGCCTAGAGGCAATTAGTGGTGACTAGAGGCAACTTGGAGATTTTAGCATAATTACGATTTTGCCAGCCTTACACAGTTCGAAACTAGAGGCATGAAAGAGAAATTGCCTAGAGGCAATTAGTGGTGACTAGAGGCAATAAGAGGATTTCAACATAATTACAATTTTGCCATTAGATAGTGAATATAAGCAAGCGAATTGAAAAAATGCCTAGAGTCATGCTTTCCATGCCTAGAGTTAATAATTGCTTGACTTGAGGCATAAGGGGATTTTAACCAAAATAAGATATTGCCATTTGGTGCCTAAAGAAATGCCTAGAGTCATTTATGAAATGCCTTAAGGCACACAAGACTTGAACAATAAACCATTTACCTTGAGGCATTTAAATAAATAACTTGAGGTACTTCATGGCGTGAAAATGAATTTTAAATTATTTGAACAAGTTAACTCGAGGCATAAATAAATTACCTAGAGGCAAATTGAAACACCAAATTTTCATTGTAAATTAAGATTTAATTACATTATAATCGTCAAAACGTCAAAAACCATGAGAACTTACAGTCTTTAATTTGCTTTTCCCCTTTAAATTAGGTGGTCTGTTTATAGAACTATACCTTTCTATTCATACTTAATGCTATAAATCATATATAAAGTAAGAGAAATGCTAAATTAATCGCTGGAAGTGACACAAGTGAAGTCTTGGTCTCTCTGATATTTTGGGGGTTAAAGAAACCCTCCTAAAAAAGTATTTTGTGTATTGTGTAATGCTTATTCCTGATCTAATCAAATTATTTAGTGCTGAAATTTGTTAGGATTTCATCTAAACCCTTAATCAACGATTACCTACCTTTTATATTATTAATTTGTTGCTTCTTGATTGTAATTGACAGATAGTTTTTCTGATCTAAACACGCAGCCGTACACACAGCATTTTTTGTTTTTGCCCTCACAAACTAGATGGGTCTATGTCTATAATGGTAAGTTCACTGTTGATCTCCACAACGCAAGCCATCCTTCTCAAGAAAGCTTCCTCCAAAGAAATACAAATCAACAAAATTATCTTCTCATAATAGCGGGAGGGAGTGGATGCAAATAAAGACTCTTTTTCTTATTCTTCATCTACTGCTATTGCTTTGATTATTCATGGATGGTTTTTTAGATTAGGGTTTTATTGGGTTGTTTTATTAGGTTTTACTAGCTTTTGATAGGCAAGTTTAGGCTTCTTAGTAGCGCAGAGTAAGAGTTTACCCTGCACTTTAAGATATGAACACAACTTTTGTTGGAAATGTAGTTGAATTAAAGCACCATCTCATTTTAAATGACCACCTACATAATTGCATTTTTTTTAATCTTTTATTCAATTGTTTTTAAATGAACACAACTTTTGTTAGAAATGTAGTTATAATAGCTTAATTGACTCTTGATTATTATTTTTCTATGTTAATTTGAAGTTTTCTTTTCTTTTCTTGTTTATATTCTTTTATTTTTTTTTAATGTATTTAAAACTTTCCTTAAAAAAATTAGAGGCAGCCCCCACTAATTGTGCAGACACTAACAAAAAATTCTAGCTCCGCCACTGGACACGGTGATTGTAAAACAGAGATACCTTAGCTCGAGTTAATATCATGCTAACTCGAAGCCATGACTCGAGTCAACCAATGTATGCTCGAGTCTTGTGTTCATCTTCTTTGAAAATAAGTTTGAAGATTAAATGAAGATGTCTTTGTATGAACATTGCTCGAGTGTAAAAAGGTTTAACTCAAGTTCACAACTTGAGTTACTCAGATATTACTCGAGTCAAGTTCTAATTTTATAATGGAACTTCGAGATAGCTTTTGAAATAGTTTTGAACCCGCGCCAGCTCGAGTCAGTAAGTGACAACTCAATTTAACCAAGTTCATTTGAAAATAACTTTCCAATTGTACACTCGAGTTAAGAACCATAGGCTCCAAGTTAGAGACTTATGTATTTTGAAAATAATTCAAAGTTTACAATAGTTCACTCAAGGCATGGAACACAAGCTCGAGGCAACATTATTTATCAGAATACTTCACAAGAGCTTGTGGCTCGAATCAACAATGACTAACTCGAGTTAATCGAAGTTCGAACATTTTTTACTACTCTCTGTCTTGTGTTGACTCGAGTTTTTCAACCTGAAACTCTAGTCAATTTGACAATAGGTTACTATTTCAAGTTTTGATCAAGTTAAAACATTTTGGACTTGAATCATTAACCACATTTTGTTTACATCTGTCAGTTATCATCAAAACACATAGAAAAAAGTGTGATTGATTCAAACCACAAAGCCTTGAAAATATTGATCCAACCTATATTGCATGGCTACTTGATATGAGAAGTACTACTCTATTAGATAGAGTTGAGACCAAGTAGCTCAGAAACTCACACATTGAAGAGTCTATAAATGAGCCCAATGTTGAATCTCGGAGCTCTTGACTTGATGCCACCTGTTCAATACAATAACAGGAGAAAAACCTTCAATCAAAGCAATAACAGGTTTTCCAAAAAAAAAAAACATAACTTCACAAAAGCAAGTTAACGTTAACTTGAATGCTTTATCTCATCTTGGTACAACTTAACTAGTTTATTTATCATATCCTTATTGATCTTTTTGAAGTAACTTCCAGAGATATGTATACATCAAAAAAGGAGGTATTTTCTTAGGAATCCATAGGTCCCGAAGTGGCTTCAAAAAAGATCAACAAAGTAGGAATCATAAATCAAAGCAATGGGTTGATAACTTTCTATAACGAAAAGAAATCTTCAATCGAGCAATACTATAGTTTCCAAAAAAAGCATAACTTCATAAAAGCAATTCAATGTCACCTTGATTGCATTATCACATCTTTGTATAACTAAACTAGTTTATCCATCACATCCCTATTAATTTTTCCAAGAAAAGAAAGGTATTTGCTTAGGGATCCATATCTCCCAAAATCACTTCGAAAAAAGATAAATAGAGATAGGTTGACAACTTCTTATAACCATAAAGGAACCTTTGATCATAGCAATACTAAGGTTTTGAAAAAAAAAAAATCACAAAAGCTATAGGAACCTTTTATCAGATCAATAAAGGGTTTTCTAAAGAAAACATAATTTCACAAAAGCAATTTAACGTAACCTTGGATGCTTTATCACAGCGTGAAAATTCACAAAGCCAGCCCAAACGGCTAGGGCTCACAAACAAAAACAACACATGCTACAGTCGTTAAGACAAGGGTCAAGTGCATAATTGACGTGGCTTTCTCTAAGAAGCCAGATGAAGGCTTTTTAGTGTAGGATTCAACTGCAAACAACTCTCGACTGCCAAAAAGACATCAAGAGTTGTAGGGTTAAGATGTTGGTGGGTTTCGTTTGAACATACTAAGTGTCAAGTGCATTATATTTCAAATGATTAAATAGAAGAGGAATGGTAGGTTTTTGGGTTATCGTGCCTAAGACTATACATCATGGTTCGCCCGAAAGAACTGTTATTTATTTGCTTACATTTATCACAGTTGTTTGTTCATTGCCGTTATGTAAATCACTTTTTTTGACATGGTATTTTAATAAGTGACAGGTTTTACTTAATAACCATTATGTATTTCACTTTTTTGCTTTTTTTAATCTTTGGAAGTTGATTATGAAACCACCTTTTTAACAAACTAATTTTTTTTTAAAAAAAAAGACAAAGTTCTAAATAAACTAAAAATAAAAAGTTATGGATATGTTTTAAGAATCTGATGGTTGTTCTTTTATGTACTAAGTTTAAAAATAGGGATAAGTATCTTTTTTGCCCCGAAGTTTTGGCTGAGGAGCACTAGATAGACGGAAGTTTTTTGGAGCAAAATTGCCACATAAGTTGACACAACGTAGCAATTTTGCCCTTCCGTTAAGTTTAACTGATGTGACACGTGGCATGCCACCTCATCACATGTGGCATGCCACCTCATCAATCAAATAGAGTGAAGTATCATTTTTGCCTCGGAAGTTTTCGCGAGGAGCAATTTTGTCCCTAAGTTTACAAAACGTAATAATTTTGCCCTTCGACCCCAATATTAAATTTGACTATTAAATCAGTCAAAAACACACGTCATGCCTTGAAATGGTCGAACTTGGAGTCGATAGGGAGATCCTAGAGACGTTAAGCTCAAGACGACCATAATTTATGAAACCGAGCTGGTCAAAGGAATTGAAAGGTTTGTCGCAAAACCCAAAGGAAGCATCACTTATGATCTAAGCAAATGAAATGCAAAATGAGAAATGAATTGTCCCAAAAATTGGTTCAATAAGACAAATCGATAGTGATACTATTTACCTTTGTATGGATTGATCTAGGCCACCCTCCCTGTCCTACAAGGTAAATCTATACTGATCCTAAAACTTCTAGCGATTTTAAGTGATGCTTATTGAACCAATTTTTGGGACAATTCATTAATATTAATGAATTGTCCCAAAAATTGGTTAAATAAGCATCACTTAAAATCGCACCGGTCAATCTCTAAATGATGAGCCATATATTCTTACCTCGAGGCACACCAGGTTTATTATGTCAGGACGAGAGGCACATGGATTGGAATATGGTAGTTTACTTAAAGCCTTGAGACCTTTACGACATAGGTGATGGTGATAAAATCGCTTACAAGAGTGAGTCATTTCAGCCCACCAATTTTGAAGACTTCTTCCCTTAAGGTGATGAAAATTTACCTATAGTTTGGTGCATTTTTATAAGTTACGCTTTATTATCACTTAATTTAATTTTAATTTTTGTACAAACATATTAAACTCACCACTAACATTTTCGCACACATTTGTTTTGTAGGTATGGCGATGAAGAATGACTAAGCAAATCATACTTTTGTTCTTTTAAACCTCAATTTATTTTTGTTAAAAAAATATCCACTAATGTTTTTTAATCAACCACTACAAAATTTATTTTTGTTAAACCGCTACAAAAATTGTGACCTAAACTGCTACAAATGAAAACCGTTACAAAATCCGTCACATCAATCACTACAAAATTTACGCATATCTCTATAAATACCCCTCCCACACCTCCTTTTATACATTCCTTCATTTCTTCGCACCTTCCTTCTCTCTCGTTTTCTCTCATCTATAAAGGTTTTTTTGAAGATGTTAAGTGACGGGCAAGTTGATCAAATATGGTAAATGTTTTTAAAATATTTGATTTCAATGTTTCTTTTTCCTTCTTATAATACTCATAATAAACTTTTTGTCCTTATCCAGAACTTTAAAGACATTTTCTCAACATTCCTTCTATTATCATCACATTCATTCCATAATCAAATATCGGTTAGTGAAGAACATAATACGTCCTTATTATCTACACATTCTCACTATTTTACCTACATAATATTTATATTTATCAAACTTAAGTTAATCTATCAAACTTAAGTTAATCATTTATTTTATTAACTATTATCATTTAAATTGTGACTTAAATAATAAAATATTCAATGTAATATTTTAAAAATGGACTCAAATTATGGTTTTTTTTTTTCAATTATGCAAAACTTTGTATCGGTTTTAAAGCCACTACAAATGTTAATTCAAATTTCGCTTAAAAATTTGGTGCAATTTTTAAAGTTTCATCTAAAATATGTAGCGGTTTTGCAACCGCTAAAAATTTTGGCACCACTTTTTTAAAATTCATGGATGTACTTGGTAGTGGTTTTAGAACTGCTACAATATTGTCGCCAACTTCTCAATTTTACTTTCCCACCAGTCAAAATTTTGCGGTCGACAATTGTAGTGGCTATAAAACTGGTACAGGATTCTCACACAATTTATCATCTCAATCGCATCTTGTAGCAGTGACGCAAAACCACTACTAGTACAGTAGCAGTTTTATTACATGAGTAGTAGTTTTTAATAACCGCTACAAAACATCTTGCAATAGTGTATTTTGTAGCGGTTTGTTGAACTGCTACTATTGTCATTTCTAGCGGTTAAAACCGCTATAAATACGGAATTTTAAGCACTAGAAAACGTCAAATTTTTTGTAGTATAAGGACCCAAGAAGTATAAGACATCAGTCCACTTTATATCCTAAATTTATAATTTTTCTCCCTCAATTAAATATCCCAATCGATTGTAAATATTAAGAGGTTTCATCAAAAGGTAGTTCTAGTGCACAAGATTTACATGGGGTAATTTAGAAAAGCCAACAATAATTCATTACAAATAAATAACATAACTAATATAACTTCATTAAAATCCACAAATTAGTTACTTAGCGCTTATTTCTTATTTTAAGAACATGAATTGACAAACGCTACATCACTACAAGATATGATATATAAACCTTGAGGTTTAACTCACATATAATTCAATCCCTTAATTGTCTTTTCACTTTTTCTATCATCTACTTTCTTACTAGAAAAACACGTAATGACTGAAGAATGTTTTGGTCAATACCATTAATGATGCATCTCATTTGTTCGGAGCACTGTTTATGGAGGTGTATGGAACTTCCATGGCTTTTCCAGGTAATTAAAATAATAATATGTAACCCCTTAATTATTTTCAACCCCAAAAGTTCACTTCAAATTCCTCCCCTATCCTTTGGATCCGTTAAATGATAATGTAACCCCCTCTTTATTTATTTTCATCACAAAAACTTTACCAACTCATATTCCTTCATCCATCCTTTTTAATGTACCATTATGTAATCCATACATCTTTCACACGCCCCGAGTTACACCTTCCAGCTACCCTAATTAATCTGCCATTTAATATTAATTAGTTCAAATTTCTGACCGTTATTAGTATACCTACATACAATTCCTTATAAGTCGCCTCATTTGCTGACGTGATCACAGCCAAGCACCCTCCCTACTCATTTACTTATTTGTAGCTGAATCAACATTGTAGATTGCATATTTTTATTGACACGTGAACCCTCCAAAGTATGATATGACCACTATTGGCCATGCAAATTTTTGCGAAATCGACGATCAGAAAGACACATGAGTTATTATCGCATGTGTTCTTAAAGTTTGTTTTTCTTGTAAGAAGACCCCACCACATGCTCCCTAGAAGGTTGGCATGATTTTGGTGGATGAGCATGTATACATGTAGATGTAGTGCCTTTCCACCATTCCATGTGGTGCTTTTCTTGCTATCACTAATATAATGGTGACTTTTGTAATATTTGCAGAATACCCAGAATGAGGGTTTTGTGATGTAATAGAGATTGTTGGAACGCCACATGAAAGAGATCAAGGAGGGAACAGTCTACCACATTAAAAATTTTGAGGTGTTGGAGAACAACGATAAATATAAACTGACAATACACTCCAGGAAGATTAGATTCCACAAGGTCACTCATTTCTAGGAAGTAGATTTCCCAATCCGAAGTATTCAACTTTATTTCCCTAAAAACATTTCCAATTACACGGGCCAAGAATTAAGAATTGATTGGTAAGCAACATTTGAAACTCACTTTTTTTTGTACCCATCAAAAATTGGATGTTGTGCATGTCATTTTTGACTTTGAGTTATTTACCAATTTTTTCACATAAAACAAATGTGATAAGATTTCTTCAAACTTTTAGGGACTTGGAACAGAAGAAAACAAAGTTTGGCACTTACAAAATATTAAACCTCACACTTGCTAATAAAGAGTATAATTTGTCTCACATCATGCTTGTGCCATATTATTTTTTCTAAAATTCAAGCATTTGTTGAGGATTTAATTACAAGTCAATTATCTTTATTTTTTCTGAAGATGTTTTTTCTCAAAGATGGTTTTTCTCAACGCATTTCAAATCAAGTTACTTGAATTATCCAAGAATACCGATTTCGCGACAATTTTCAATATTAAAAAAGTATTCTCTATTTACTACTATTTTTCATATTATAAAGTCTCAAAATATCATTCTAATAATCATTGTTAGGTTAAAACATTTTATTTCAAATAATTTTGGCTTTATGCAACTATATACTGTTTCCGGACTTAATTTTTATTTCATTAGCTTTTTGAAAACTATATTGTCATCTCCCTTTTATTTAAGGAAGAATTAAATGTGGATTACACATAAAAATTAATTATTTCCTGGATCTCAGTTACATGTCAAGTTTTCACATTTACATGTATGTAACTCATGCAATGAATAGTGAGGATGTAATACCCGGATAATTATTTATCTCGGAATATTATATTTCGATAGATAATACCTATTGAAAATAGGTGAACATGTGGTTTCAAATAATAAGTAATAATTATCTTATTTTCTAAGGTAATTACTATGGAAATTAGGAGAAATAAAGAGCTAAAATGTATTTTTAGAGCATTAAATGGCCTAACAATATTATGATAAATCCCAAGAGGTAGTAAAATATTTATAAACAATTATAAAGTATGTTGTCTCTAATTTTAGGAATTTTTGGGATAATTTCCCTTGAAAAATAATGAGGCAAAATTAAGTATTATTTTGGGATCATAAGTGACCCCATGATTTTTAATATTTTATACATGGGATATAAAATACCAATGTAAGTAAAATAGTTGTGAGATAATGATTTATCCTAATTAAGAAAATTATCAAAAAATTAGTAAGTGGCTAATCTGGTAATTAATGGGATAATTAAGGTATAAAGTAAATGAATTAAAAATAATTTAAATAATTATTTTAAATTGGAGAAATTCGAAATTATTAAATAAATAAAATATATAAAAAATAAAATATTTTATGCTTAGAAAAATAAATAAATAATAAAAGAAAAATAAA
Source organism: Acacia melanoxylon (assembly GCA_019022615.1). Classification (NCBI taxonomy): domain Eukaryota; kingdom Viridiplantae; phylum Streptophyta; class Magnoliopsida; order Fabales; family Fabaceae; genus Acacia; species Acacia melanoxylon. The sequence goes on along the minus strand of JAFJYJ010000149.1, from coordinate 158,026 downwards.
TAAATATCTAGATATTTTGAATAAAATAATAATATATATGGTAAAGGGCCAACGGGACATTTGAGAATAAATAGAAATAAAATCCTACACCAAGGTATAGGGATGTAGTCTAAGTCATCTGGACTTTTTATGAACCAAGTGAAATTCTATCTCGGATTGAGCGGTCTCCGAAGTCGGTTACGGAACCAACGGGGTATTTAAAGACACCGGATAGGAGAGAGAAATTGCAGATAGAGGATTTAGAGTCAATACTTGAAACAAGTAGTTGCCGTGAATTAGGAATCTAGTGACTTAGGTCGATCATATTACAAACCGGTGGATTTTTGCCTAGACGCCGCGCTTCCGAATTCAATTCCGTAAGAAAGACGTATGTCCTAAAGTCTTCGCTAATGGAGATAACGAAATACCCTTAATGGGATCATAAATTTCATTAAACTAGATATTCCTAATGAGAACGAAAGAAACTTCAAACTCCGCGACGACATTTCACGATTTGTCAAGATTACGCGATTCGGACACCGATCGTGGAACTTTATCGATGCCATTGAAGATGACATCATGCATGACATCAGATGACATCATGCATGACATCAATTTTTGACTTTGGGGGCCAAAGAGGTCGGCCAAATGGTGTTAAGGGCCAAGATGATGCCACGCAGTCGAAACAAGATCCAACGGCTGAGATTCGATCTGAAAAAGGCATGAATAGTGTCATTTTTCTTCTATAAATAGCAAGCCCTTCTCTTCATAATTCTCACCCCAAAACCGAATCCTAGAGAGAGGTTAGAGAGAAGGAAGAGCTCTGAGAAAGTTGTAGCCAAGCCCGAGTAAGTTCTTCGGTCCCTAGTCTTTAGTTTCGGTAGATATGGTAGGAATGCTAGATTTATCTTTAATTTTTCAAGATAGTCTAGATATCATATTTAGGGGTAAATATGATATATATTTCGAAAATATGATGAGGAAAAGATCTGTCAAAATTCGGAGAGATAGAGCGAAAAATAATAAGCTCGGCGAAATTCCGCCAATTAAGGGTTCGGGGGCAAAATGGTAATTTGTACCTAAAATGTCTCGTTATAGTGCTAGAAGTTGATAAATGTTATCCTTATAGGATATCTAAGATAATCGGACCGCTGTTGTGCCGCCGTCGTACCGCTGTTTCACCCGCTGTCAAAAAGTATCGTTTTCCGTAAAAGTACCGTTTTCCGTCAACGAAGGTACGTTCGCGTACTGTAACACTAACTATGATATTTATTGTATTCGTATATGTGATATGTGTGTTGTATATGTGTTGGTGGTATGTTATTTGAATGCATGGTGGTGTTAGAGGATAACTGAACATATGCATGCGCTGGGAGCGATATGTCTGTATGCGCTGGGAGCGATATATCTGTATTCGCTGGGAGCGGTGTGTCTTCGCTGGGAGCGGTATGTCTGCATTCGCTGGGAGCGATACATGTAGGAATGATTCATTTGTTGTACTGATATGCTGTATATGTAAATATGAGGTTAACCGTTACCTGATATCCAAATTGCAATTGGATCTCAGCTCTTAACATAGCGTCAGGTTCAGGAGGACCAAGGACCGAGGAGAAAGGCAAGCAGGCCGCATAGAGATCCGGCTGAAGATCTCTTCTGTTGACACGGCATGGCTGTTGCCGGGGAGACACTTTTGTTGTTATTCACTTTAAAAACTCTCGGTCATTGTACCGTTTTTGTAAATCAGCCAGACTTACGACATTTATAAATATATGTATCAGTTACTCAATCGCTCCGATGCTCTACTCTGATGAAAAAAAAATATACTGCTTTTGAAAATGGGATGTTACAGAGGATGCAATCAATGTGTTGTTGTTTGGAAATTTCCTTTTATAAGGTTTACAAAGATAAACCAAAACAAAGGTAACAAAATGATTAGAATACTAAAAATCATGCCCTTTTCTTTTTATTGTCTAGCATATGTTTTTTGATCCTTTGGTTAGCACATGGTCATATTACCAATGTCTTTGAAGCAATAAAAATTGTGTCCAATCCTGATATACTTGAAGTATTAAAAAAAAAAAAAAAAACCCTGCTAGACAGGTGATTAACATTTCCAAACTTGGATTGTCCTGCCCGGCCTAGGGGCGGATCCAGGAATTTACGGAGGGGGGGCACTATTGGCGGGGAAGGTGCGGGGGTTCGGGGGCAGTGCCCCCAAAAAATTTTTTTCACTTGTCATCAAAAGCAGAAAAAATAATTCAACATGCAAGAGCCATATTAATTGATCTCAAACATTAGTGCAATACTCATTTAATCATTATCAAAAGCATAAGCATGTAGGGGGAACAAGGAAGAGAAAGATAACATCTTTTGTTTGACCCAACAGGTGAGCTCTGTCCATCACCTGCTAATCCCTTGAGGGAATCCAATTGTTCTCATAAAAGATTACCATGTCAACAACCGTCAAGGTGATAACCCAATCCACCAATTCTTATACTAAGTAAGAACACAAAAACATCATTCCTGCAACCATAAAATTACCAATAGCGCAAGTGTAACTAAATTTTTTTCACTTGTCATCAAAAGCACAAAAAATAATACAGGATTCAAAAGGTTTTCACTTGTCAGAAAATTAGCCATAAAATGCCCATGGCAGAAAATTAGCAACCTATATGCTCCAAGCAATTTTTTGTGCTAGGAATATCCACATAAAATACGAGAGAAAAGGCAACAAAATGCTAGGAAAATATATGAAAGAAGTAAGCAACCACTCATTAGAAATGAGCTTTACCTAATAATTATACTTAAATACATTAAAAAAATAAAAGAATATAAAGGGAAAAGTAAGACCAAGTGCGGTTAGAAATAGCAAGTGGACACCATATATTTTAACAACAAAAGTATATTACAATAGAAACAATTACAATGTCATCCTTCTATGCCTTATTTTTTAGAATTCCATCATAATTGCCTCATTATTAATGCTATCAAATACATCTTTATCAATATAAGACACTAAGCAATCATTCAACCATTTATCTCCCATCCGATTGCGAAGTGTAGTCTTGATGTATTTCATAGCTGAAAATGTTCTTTCTACAGATGCAGTTGCTACAGGCAAAGTTAATGCTAACTTTACAAGTAAATAAACCAAAGGATACACAATATGTTTTTTCTTTGCAAGGTTCATAATAGGAAGTCTTTTACCCGAATCAGGAACATACAAATCCGGTGGACCTTCTACTGTTGGTTTGTTCTGACTTGAGGGAGTAGCACACTCATCTTGAGTTAAATCAATAAATGAAGATTCCGATCGAGAACGTTTAATTCCACTACCACTTGACTTTGTAAAAAAAGAACCTAAATATCTTTTCATCCTAAAAAATGGCAAATGACAAAAAATGAATCAATAAATAATATATCTACCAAACAAACATATTGAAAAACAAAAGTTACATAATAGCAAAAACACCAAAGAAGACAACACATTTGCAAAAACACTAGCAAGCAACATATTAAAATGATAGCAACATATTAAAATGACGTTGTTCGTATTTTATGTGTGTCAAGGATAAGAATGGAATCATCGTATAGACTAGATTGCTTGACAATGTGTTTGAATGAATCAGTTGTAACAATAATAGTATGTAGTAACAATAGCAGATCAAGAAGTCATCCTCTTCTCACCATGAAAAAAAGAAATGAATCAGAACAAGAAGTGCACAAAGAAAAGTAAAAATTTCATGAGAAAGGTCTCGAACAAAGAGTAACCATCTTGGTTAAATTCAAAACTAATTATTCCATAAATGTTTCATACAATAAATAAAAAATTGGTCAAATGGGACTCCCTTGGGAGAAACAGATGGCAAAAGCCAACTCGCATACGTATACATTTGTGTGTGTGTAAAGCAGAAATGCAAAGCCATGATACCAGAACATAATTTTCTATCATTCCTGACCCAACCTAAAGGCTTACATTAATTCATTAGTATCTTACCAACTAAACGTTGAATTCATAAGCTGAGGAAAGCACAAAAGGCTGAAAGATTACCATTAAATATCCTCTAACTCAGTAGAAATTGCCATTTGCACTAGTAAATAATGCAATCACACAGAAAAATGATCTATCTTTGATATTATGGTTTCAATGCCAACAACCATCCTGCATATCTTATCTTAATTTGCAATATATTACATGCTTTAGTTCTATAGTGACCTTATTACATTATTTAGAATTTAGCCAGAAAAAATATGCAGCTCAATATATTTATCTAGACAGGAATAGATTATAACCTAAAAAACTTGGTACAGGGCTTCGATTTGCTTCCTATAGCATATGATAAGGAGTCCATTTCAATTGCAAAACATTAATTATCTTTTCTCAGTTGACATTCCGTGGCTTATTGATTAAAAAACTCCACCAAATTGTTAACACCTTCAACAATGCTTTCAAATTTATTTGGAACAAGACGCACGACATGACCAGAGGTGGACCGAACGGCGAACAACGAACAGCCCCTGCGCTGCGCACGACAAAAGGTGAACAGCCCCTGTGCACGACGAACGGCGAACAGCCAACTAACCAAAGTCGACGAGAGGCGAAGAAGAAAAAAGCTCCGACCTAACCCTGCGTGCGTCTACGGAAGTGTATGACTAGCCTTCAAACACTGCTCACCGATTGTCTCAAGCGTCAAATGTCGATAAACAAAACTACAACAAAGAAGGGCTTATGGTGCTGTGTGCGTATCAACACCTCCACTAATGGCACCACTTAACCAATTACTGATGACACTGCATTATTGCGCCGAATAACCACTATCACAGGACCCAAACCACGACTGCACCATCATTCTAATTAAGTCCATTATTTATTTGAAAATTTAGATGTTCAGTCTTCTAAAGTATTGTTGTTAATTTTGCTTGTACATTACCTAGGATTCAAAATATAAAAAAAGTTCACCAGAGACAAATAAGACAAAAATTATATATAAAAAAAATATCATAAACAACCTCTTAATAACTACGTTTAAACTTTCAATGTCTTAAACTTTAAAAGTGCTCATAAATAAATTTGGTTTGCCACTGGATTTTTCACACACAAAAAGGACAATTCAAAACGAATCACTTTACTACGTTTAAACTTGTAATAATTTAAACAATACAAATTAGCTACAATCTCCAATTTCAAGGTCACTAACACAATTTTGTTTAATATTTTATAACAACAAATTAATACAAAACGAAATATCAGAACTGAGATATTGCCATTACCCAGAATTGGTTCGAGAATACAACTAACATTTCAATCTAATAAATTAAAGCATCATTATTCACTTAGTGGGTTTTAAAGTCCCATTTAGCGAATTCCACATTTACATGGTTTAAAATTCCACATTTAGGGCGATAACGTCGAATGCGCCCTTAAGGGGGACACTGTTGACGAAATATTCAGGAAGTATATGCCAAATTAGGACGAAGCGACTGTTTTGTTAATACAGTTCTGCACGATCAAGCAACATACAATTAAGCAAACACAATCAGAACTTAGGAACAATACATATAACAACACATGGAAAACCTAAGTATCAATATCACAACAACTATAATTGATATATATACATTTAACAGGGGCCATATGTACATTCGCAGTTACAAAAATGTGACAAAGCTCACCCTCAATCCTTTCCTACATTTGGAGACCTAACATCAATATCTGTTATGCCAGAACGCAGAAGGGCCGAAACTGAAGAATCTCACTCCTGAAGAAATCCGGTGGCATTATTCAAGGGAATAGTAAAAGCGGCATTGTAAACAAGAGGGCGAAATATACACTACTAGAAAAATGTAAAATAGTGACGGATTTTGCTACGGAAACAATTCCGTAGCAATGGGGACGGATTTTGCTACGGATTTTAATATCCGTAGCAAAAAAGGAAAACAAAGAACGGATTAAATAATCCGTCGCTATTAGGACGGAATTAGCGACGGATCAGCGATCCGTCGCAATTGGGCCTCAAAATGGAGGCCATTTTGCGACGGATCGGTGATCCGTCGCAATTAATTGCGACGGATCGGTGATCCGTCGCAAAATGGCGACCAAAAGGCCGCCATTTTGCACCCAATTTGCGACGGATCACCGATCCGTCGCAAAATGGCGATCCGTCGCAAAATGGCGACCAAAAGGCCGCCATTTTGCACCCAATTTTGCGACGGATCAGCGATCCGTCGCAAAATGGCGACAAAAAAGGCCGCCATTTTGCACCAATTTGCGACGGATCACGATCCGTCGCAATTAATTGCGACGGATCGGTGATCCGTCGCAAAATGGCGGCCAAAAGGCCGCCATTTTGCACCCAATTTGCGACGGATCACCGATCCGTCGCAAATAATGCGACGGATCAGCGATCCGTCGCAAGCTATCGTGGCACCGGCGGTTTGCGACGGATACCTTTGTCCGTCGCAAAAAGTTAATTTGCGACGGAACTAGGTTCCGTCGCAAAAGCTGAAAGTCTCATTAATGAGACTTTCGGCTCCTCCCCGTCCCCCCGTCCGGCCTTCAAACTTCCGCCCCTAGCTCGCGAGACCCCCGGCTCCGACCCACTCCCCCAGCGCGCCCCCCGGCTCGCGAGACCCCCGGCTCCGGCCCCTCCCCCAAGCGCGCCCCCGGCTCGGCCCCTCCCCCAGCGCGCCCCCGGCTCGCCCCCAACCGGCTCCGGCCTTCCTCGGCGTGCCCCCCCGGCTCGGCCTTCCCCAACGCGCCCCCCGGCTCCGACCCCCGGCTCCGGCACCCTCCGCTCCCCCCGCCCCCGCCAAGCTCGTCCCCCCACCCAAAGCCCTCAGCTCGTCCCCCCTCCACCCCAACGCCCTCAGCTCCTCCCCTGCCCCCTCCCAACTCGTCCCCCTCTGCCTCCCTCAGCTCCTCCCCTACTCTCAACTCGATCGTTGTCCTCTTCATTGTTCCGGTCACCGCCAGGTTAGCTTGAAGTATTTTTTTTTAAATAATTATATGGAAATATCTATGTTAGATTTACTTTATTACATAATTGAAATATGTATGTAAGTAGAAGATTATAAATTACATGATTTTAAATCTTCTTTTTTGTTTTAGTTTCTCTTGTGGCTAAATCTATTAATTACATAATGATCTTGATACCTATGTGTTTATTAATTTGAATTATGCTTATAATCAATGGGTATCGATTTGCAACTGTTGACGCGAACGCAGGTACACTATGTTGCAATTACGGTGTATGTTGTCGAGGTGACCAAGTTGACGGGGTGGAGACCGACTACTACGGGAAGTTAGTTGAGATAATTCAGTTAAGTTACCGGTGGGACAAGGTAGTGACCCTGTTTAAGTGTGAGTGGTTTGATAACGGTCCGCGTGGGACAAAAGTGGACAAACTTGGAAATATTGAGGTCCACCGGACAAGGAGATATACGGTTGGTTATGACCCATTCATCCTTGCTCAACAAAGGCGGAACAAGTTTACTATACACTATACCCTACATCTCGCCAAGGGTGGACGGGAGTTATTAAAACCAAAGCACGAAATATTATACCAAAGTCGAAAGAGCCGGAATCAAATGACGTATGGTTGAACCTTTCCAAGCGATGTGGAACATGTCTTTGCCCATAAACATCTTCGATGACGAAGTACCAAGCAATCTCTTTGATTTTCGTGTGGAGTTAGAGTTGATTCCTATACAAATTGACGATGAGAAATCGAGACGATGAGGATGAGGCGAAAATGAGCTTCTCGATAGTGAATCGAGTTCGACGACTATGAGAGGTACGGATGAGGACATGCAAGTAGATGTCGATGAACATGAATCGTCCGGTTGATTTGTGTTAGTTCTTTGTTTATGACGATATGTTATACTACATACTTTGTAAGTACTTTTGTCATATTAACCAAATATCTTTCTTTTTTTATATTTTTTGACATTATGTCTATAAGTGTTCGTAGATGGAGCATCAAGGAGGACGTTCAGGTAGTGGACGTGGCAGTGGTCGATCCCGACCCCGTACTATAAGAGGGGGTAGGATGACGCCAACTGCTCCATATGGAGGCAGAGGGCTCAGCCCAGAGGTGCAACTATTTCATTTTTCGTCGTCCCCGTCTGGATATTTGTCATCTTCACCATCACTTTATACATCGTCGTCACCTGCGGCTAACTCCCCTGATTCACAGCAAAGGGGACAACAGGTTTACTTTACCCTTTCTGATTGATTTACATATGTTTCGTTTCTTGAAACCATCTATGTACAAAAATCTTCAATATTTCACATTTCTTCCTTAGCACACTTCGTCGCCTCAGAGCCACGTCGGGGAAGCAGGTAGTTCCTCCGATACACCTATCTGGGGCTCAAGAGATCCCGAGACAGGTTTCTTTGGATCTGCACTAAAGGCAACGAGTAAGTCATGCGAAGTACTGTAATGTTACAATTCTCTTTTGAGATTGGTTTGTATGCTAATATTTGCATGATAATCTCTTTTTTCAGATTTGTGCTGATAATCCGGTGGCGACTTTCATGTCGACCCAAATATTCCTTAACTACACTCAAGCTTGGACCGCGTGGATGGAGATTCCTACGGAGCAACGAGATATGTGGTTCACGAGTTCTTGGTAAGTTATTTGTTTTATGCGTGTTAATTAAGTACTTTTAAAATTTGGAGCACTAATTGTTCGTTATTGATTTTCAGGAAAAGCATATGACATTGCCTGAGCATCATGAAAATCTGAAAAAAGCTTTTAACCACAAGGGCAGCGTGCTGGTGCGTCGAAAGCTCTATTCATTGAGAAGGTCGAGAGGCAAGACAGTTGGCTTCCACAGGACACTAAAGATGAATTATTTGGCACTTGGGAAAACAATGAAAAGTTTAAGGCCATAAGTGCGAAAAATAAGGAAAATAGGGCCAAAATGGCGGGACCGTCATATCTTTGGGGGCTCCATATCCATTACGAGCATCGACGCAAAGTTGTAAGTACACGTTATTTTCTATTTACATATTGAATATTTTGTACTTTGAAGTAATTAATTAAGGTCATCATTTGCGTTTGCGGGAAGAGTGCGGGAAGCTCCACTGGATCGGTTGAGTGGGTTACCTTTCGGCGGACCCATTCCCGACGGTCGAAGGGAGTGAGAGGCAATGGATTAACCCAAAGGCGAAACAAATAGCGGTGAGACATTTATTGCCTTTATTACTTGTTTTATGCACGTTATTTTCTTATTTGTTATGTATTTGTTTGCTTGTAGGAAAACTTTGAGAGGCATCGCGGGAGAGAGCCTCGCGGCGTGAGATCGACCCCCTCATCCTCTATATCCGATAACGAGAGTCTTCTTTGAGGCTACGGCGGATTTGACAAGAAAGGGAGGGTCTTTGGATACGGTGAGTCTGCCACCGATCAAGCAATCAAAGCGCCTCTCATCTCGGCACTGCGAGGGGTTCCTTTAGGTAAACATAATACATTTGATATTGATAATTTTCATTCTCTTGTCCATTCAAATGAAGTACAAATAATAAATGTACTAATCAATTTTGTAGATGAGTGAAGAGGATGAAGTCGTTGGTGGAGGAGCAAGCAACACGGATGACCCGGAACGAGAGATGATGAGCCGATGACTCGGAAACGGAGATGATGAGGCAGCGGATGCTTATGGAACAAGAACAGATGAAGCGGGCGTTGCGCGGAAACGGGAGATGATGAGACGGGAGATGAATCGCGGGCGGAGATGATGAAGCGGAGATGATGAAGGAGATGCGGCTTCAAATGATGTCCCTTCGAAAGACGAGGTTTCGGTCCGGCCGACTCCTGGTGATGATGACCATGCTTTGGTGATGATGATGATCACAATCTTTGTTTAGCCTACTTTTTTGTATTTGTTTGTTGCTACGGATTATATATATATATATATATTGTGTTTTCACTATGTAAACTCTTTTTTATCGTTAATATATTCATGGTACATTATTTTACTATTTGTATTCAATTTTTCTATTAAATTTTTAAAAAAATATAAATAAATAAAAAAATTTGCTACCGTAAAATAATTCAAAAATTTGCTACGGAAAATAAATCCGTAGCAAATTAAAAATTTGCTACGGAAAAAAAAATCTGTAGCAAATTTCTGAATTTTTGAAATTTGCTACGGATTGTTTCCGTAGCAAATTGCTACGGAGAAATAAATCCGTAGCAAATTGCTATGGATTTGATAATCCGTAGCAATTTGCTACGGATTGTATAATCCGTAGCAATGGCTACGGATTTCATAATCCGTAGCAAATTGCTACGGATTTTACAATCCGTAGCAAATCCGTCGCCATTGCGACGGATTTTCTCAAATCCGTCGCAATTGCGACGCCATATTTTGCTACGGACAAAATCCGTAGCAAAATCCGTAGCAAAAACGTTTTTGCTACGGATTTTTAGGTTTTTGCTACGGATTTTTTCCGTAGCAAAATCTGAAATTTCTAGTAGTGATAGCAACAGCCAAAGGCAGCAATAAACATAATAATATTCCCTACGCCCGATTATAATGATAGAGTTCTTATCTTACTTAGCTTGCTTTAGCTTCTTTAAAGACATTTAGCCATATGTGATTGAGTTTGTCTTCACGGGCAGATAACAATGGGTCTTCCATTTATCACAATTGCAACTTTTGGGCACCAAGATGTCCAAAACACACACATGCAATTAAAATTTAAAACAAAAAAACAAAACAAAACAAAAAAGGAAACATCCAGATGATTTGAGGCAAACAAACTATAGATAAAATGTAGGTTGTAGAAGTAGAAATTTCATATTCTTTAAACAATATTCCCTCTAATCCTTATTATAAGACATCAACTAACAAATGTATTTGATCTTTTTTATAAGACATTTGCTTGTTTTCAAAGAGCATTTAATATTCTTTTCCATGTATGCCCATAATTAATAAGGGTAGTGGGTGAGAGTAATAATTAATTTGATATTAGAGTTTAGTGTAATTAGTAGGGATAATATTGGTAATTACTTAAATTTTAGAACAAATTTAATGACTTTAACTATTTTTATATATTAGTTTATGAGAATTGTCGTCAGTTGGTATCTTATAATAGGAATAGAGGAAAAATTAACGGCTTCACTCAAGAGAATGCAACTCCTTAGTTGGATATAAACTCTTAATTAAACGGAAACAAAAGCTTGATAAACAAGATATATATATATATATATATATATATATATATAACGCTTTGTGAACACGCCAACGAAGGAAATACAAGGCTCCTTCTCCCTCATGCTCCAACTACTAGAACTCCATTCGCAATTCTAGCAGTCAAAAAATAGCAACATCTCACAAAAATTAGTATCCTACACTTAACGCAAAGGCTTCTAAATTTGTATCTACGCACCCAGGTGATCTTTCTCTTAAAAAAACACGGAAGAATCCATTGGCCCATGCAATGCACAGGAGAATACCTCATTATCCTTGTTATCCAAAACTCATTTTATGTAGCAGAAATTTGCTTCCAACTCAACTTCATAGGGGATACTCTTTGCTTCCTCATCACCATGCGATCCCAATTCGAAAATTGGGCTGCATGCATTGACCATGATTTGATTGGTTCTGCAGAATGTTGATCGACCTGGGTTCAAATTATCATGGTCAGGCAGACTGCAAAAGTACCTATTCTTCCAAATTTAACTTTTCCGGAAGCTCAACTTTTATTAATCCAGCTTAATTAAGACCGGCCCAAAAGCTTGTTTTTATATTTTTTAAGAAAAAATACATTTTACATTGTTAAATTAGATATCCAAACTGTAGCAGACCAAATCAAAATGTTTTAAAGTCACAAATCCAAACTTTAAAGTTTAAAGTCAAAATTTTTATTTAAAAATAAAAATCATCCTTAATCTTCATCTCTTCATCTTCATCATCTAAAAACAAAATATTTGATCTTTCAAAAGTATATGCTCACTTGTTAGGGGTGAAGGTGTTATCTCAGTCTCAGCAATCTTGCCAACTTCATCTTGGTCACTAAAATAACTATCACTACTTCAAATTCAGGCATATATCACTATTAGAAAATAGTGAAATGGCGATAGAATTTGCGACGGACTTTTTTCCATCGCAAACACTAGTACAAAAAAGGGGCTTTAACACCGCTTCATTTAAACCGGATTATAGAGAATCGGGTCTAAAAAATATGATCGGTGGCAGTTTCGTAAATATAAAGAACTTTTTGGACCGGATTATAGAGGATCAGGTCTAAAAAGTATGATCTGTAGCAATTTTGTAAATATAAATAACACTTTTAAGACCGGATTATAGAGGATCCAGTCTAAAAAGTATAACTGGTGGCAATTTTGTAAATATATATAAGGGAAAATTATGTGTAGGTCCCCAGGACCAGAAATAATTACAAAAAAATCCTTTGAAATCACCAAAGTACACAAAAGTCCCTAGAGACTTTTTTAATATTATTTATATGGAAACAAAATCCAGATTTTTAAACTTTGTTATAAATATGGCACTTCTTGTTGTAAATATGGCTTTTTTCGTTGTAAATGGTCGATTTTAAATTTTGTTGTAAATACAACACTTCTTGTTGTAAATCTAGCCCTTTTCTGTTGTAAATGACTTTTCTACGTTCAAAATTTAGGTGTTTAAATTTGTTGTAAATATAACACTTTCTGTTGTAAATGGCCAGATTTTAAATTTTGTTATAAATACAGCACTTCCTATTGTAAATATAGCATTTTTCTATTGTAAATTACCTCTCTACGTTCAAAATCCAGGTATTTAGATGTTGTTGTAAATATGGCTTTTTCTATTGTAAATGGTCAGGTGTTTAAATGATATTGTAAATATGACACTTTCTGTTGTAAATATGACATTTTCTGTTGTTAATACAAATAATATCAAAAAAGTCTCTTGGGATTTTTGTGTAATTTGGTGATTTTGAATGGACTTTTTTGTAATTATTTCTGGTCTTTGGGACCTACATATAATTTTCCCTATATAGAACACTTTTAAGACCGGATTATAAAGGATTCAGTCTAAAAAGTACGACCAATGACAATTTTGTAAATATAAAAAAAAAACTTTTAGGACCAGATTATAAAAGATCCAGTCTAAAAAATATACTTTTAAAATCGGTTGTTACAAACAACCGGATAACAACAGGTCTTAAAAGTTTTTTTTAAAAAAAAAAAAGATAAAGTCGTTAAACCTGTTAAGTCCATGAGTGTGCTTGTCTTCTTGGGGATATAGCATTTGCTTGGTTATAGATTCAACGAGTGTCCCAAGAGTCTCATGGGTCAAATCCTCATCAAGAATGTCATCTTCTTCCTCGAACCTACTCGCAATCTTCGTAAGTCGTCCCAAGAACCATACAATCAAATCCTTAGCAACATTGGCGATGAGATGCTTCGAGGGTTTTGTGATGACGTCGACTCCAATCCTCAGCAACGGCAGAAGCGTATTTCTTCGAGGACTCTGGACAACGGCGACTCTTTCCTCTTCGATCTATGACTACTCCCATACCGCCTTCGCACAGATCCAACTTAAAATCAAACCCAGGTCTCTTCTTGCTTAAGTCTATTTGTTCCTACCTTGACCGCTCATACTCAGATCTGGATTTTGATTTTAGTTGCTTGAAGCTTTGCCAGCACCGATAAGAGGATCCTGCTCAGATTTGGTTGCTTGAAGCTTATGATTTTTTTGTAGATCTGGACTTCAATTTCACCTCTGATTTTATATTGATTCAAATTCGATTTCCATGGTGAATGATTTTTGTTTCTTGTTATTTTTTCTTATTTCTGGACTTTGTATTCATCTTTTTTGTTTTTCTTGTTGGTGTTGCTTCCAATCTTCTCTTCTTTTTTGTTTTTCTTGTTGATGTTGCTTTCAATCTTCTCTTGGTTCTTCGTCATTGATAACGGAGGGACATTATAGCGCCGAATAATCGCTATCCTCACAGGACCCAAACCACGACTGCACCATCATTCTAATTAAGTCCATTATTTATTTGAAAAATTTGATGTTCAGTCTTCTAAAGCGTTGTTGTTAATTTTGCTTGTACATTACCTAGGATTCAAAATATTAAAAAAGTTCATCAGAGACAAATAAGATAAAAATTATATGGAAAAAAAAAATCATAAACAACCTCTTAACTACGTTTAAACTTTCAATGTCTTAAACTTTAAAAGTGCTCATAAACAAATTTGGTTTGCCACTGGATTTTTCACACAAAAAAGGACAATTCAAAACGAATCACTTTACTACGTTTAAACTTGTAATAATTTAAACAATACAAATTTGCCACAATCTCCAATTTCCAGGTCACTAACACAATTTTTTTTAGTATTTTATAACAACAAATTAATACAAAATGAAATATCATAACTGAGATATTGCCATCTTATTTTACCCAGAATTGGTTCGAGAATACAACTAACATTTCAATCCAATAAATTAAAGCATCATTATTCACTTAGTGGGTTTCAAAGTGCCCATATAGCGAATTCCACATTTAGGGTCGATAACGTCGAATGCGCGCTTAAGGGGGACACCGGGACACTGTTGACGAAACATTCAGGAAGTATATGCCAAATTAGGACGAAGCGACTGTTTTGTTAATACAGTTCTGCTCGATCGAGCAACATACAGGTAAGCAAACCCAATCAGAACTTAGGAACAATATACATATAACAACACATGGAAAACCTAAGTATCAATATCACAACAATTATAATTGATATACATTTAACAGGGGCCACATGTACATTCACAGTTACAAAAATGTGACAAATGTCAACCTCAATCCTTTCCTACATTTGGAGACCTAACATCACTATCTGCTAGGCCAGAACGCAGAGAAGAGCCGAAACTGAAGAATCTCACTCCCGGTGGCATTATTTAAGGGAATAGCAAAAGCGGCATTGTAAACAAGAGGGCGAAATATAGCAACAGCCAAACGCAGCAATAAACATAACAATAATCCCTACGCCCGATCGATTATAATGATGGAGTTCTTATCTTACTTGCTTTAGCTTCGTTGAAGACATTTAGCCATGTGATTGAGTTTGTCTTCAGGGGCAGATAACAAGGGGTCTTCCATTTATCACAATTGCAACTTTTGGGCACCAAGATGTCTGGTTGATAAATGCCAATTTTATATATTTTATCTCACCTTTGTTATAAAACTGAAGAAAATGTATAGAAAAGTAGAGAGAAGTCAGAGAGAAATTCTAGAGAGATGGAGGAATTCTCATTTCAAGTAACTACTGAATGTTTACACAAGACCTTTATTTATAGACCTTCAAGGGTTACTATGCAATGGACATCCACATAATACATATATTTATAACACTCCCCCTTGGATGTCCATTATTAATATGCCTCATTAAAAACTTTAACTAGGAAAACCCAAATGGGATAAAACCTAGCTAAAGAAAAGAGTACATTATCCATCGATACACTTTCTTATGTTGCCTCATTAAAAACCTTTCTAGGAAAACCCAGGTGGGACAAAAATCTAGATAAGGGAAAAAGAGTACAACGTGTATACGCTCCCCCCTCTTAATTACATCGATATTCTAATGCTTTGCCTCATTAAAAACCTTTCTAGGAAAACCCGGTGGGACAAAACCTAGATAAGGAAAAAAGAGTACAGCGTACATCAATTGCTCTACTAAAATACATTAGATTTACTCCCCCGATGACTACATTACTTCTAATGTCTTTGTGTTGGTGAAGAATTATCTCATGCTAAGCATGATACATAAGTGTCATTCTTCAACTTCTTTGCTTGAGGTTGAAATTGTTCTTTATCCACCTGCAAATACTTTAAAATATATAATGGATATTACTTATCCATATAAAATCAATCTAGGATCTCATTTTGTATAAACAAAAGATCTCATTCTTTAGGTATTAAATCTGTAATCCAATACGAATTTCGTTCTTCTCAAGTCATGAATTATTTCTAATTCTTTCTTTAAACAATTAATTGCTTTATTGAAGCTTTTCAGCGTTTCAATAATGTTGATATCATCAACATGACTTGCAATTAAAACATTCACATCTAGATCTTTTCATAAAGATGCATGGGCATAGTGATTTACTTTCTTTATACCCTTCTTTCAACATATATTTCTTGAGAAGATTATACCACTGTGCCCTAATTGATTTAAGTCATACATAAACTTTTTCCCTTTATTGTTCTCAATATCTTGAATTAGATGCTTTTAGCATCCTAAGTCCTTCGGGGACTCGTGCTTCTAGCACATTAAATCTTTTGATGCTTCGCACCTTAAATCATTCGGGGACATGTGCTTCTCGCACATTAAGTCTTTCTAGGACATGTGCTTCGGCACCTTAAGTCCTTCCTTACCACATTGAGTCCTTTTAAGAACATGTGCTACTAGCACTTTTTGATCCTTTGAAGATTCTTCGTAATCTTCATAATTTAGTAAGTCTTATGCATAGGCTATATAACAATATCTAATAGACGCATAATTTCTCTTTCTTTCATAAATTGCAGGATTAACAATATATATACAAAATTATTGTATCCACCACAAAATCATATATCACATCATAATCATATTTAGACTTTGTGAAAATCTTTATTTTCATATAAACATTCATATATCTCAATTTGGACTTCGGTCCATAACTTTGTCATAATATGATTATATTTGCGTCATATTCAATTTCACTTATCCTCTTGGCCAATCATCTTTATGTCAACTTCTTGTGACATATCTTTATATAATATCTTCATTTGATCACGTGATATCATCTTTCAAAATTGTTGTCGACAACTTTATCTTTTCGGTTCCATTTTTCCAATTCGACATAACTTATCAAAATCAATATAATTCAGCTATCTGAACCTCTCTTGAGGTTTTTACAATTAGTTATGTCTCGATACTCTTCTCGGAGTATCTACCTCCTTAATATGATCATCATAATTATTGCTCCAATTTATCCATAACATTTATAATTGGAACCGAATAATTTCTCATGCTTCGAGCATGTCACATTCATATTTATACAGATTGGAGCATTTTCACCGGAGTATAAGATTTAATAAATCTCATTTGGGTCAGTAATATTATCTGGCAAATAATTCATGAATGCATAATCTGATGAACTTCTGGTTCATACTACTTATTCGAGGATGTATACAATGCTATAATGCATTTCATGTATTCACTTTTCCAGCTATCCAATTTCTCCCCTCATGGTAAGAAAACAATGTCAAACGACAATTGACTAATCATGCAAGATAAGTCTCCTATATCCATTTGTTTCCTTTAGAAACATCTTACCGCTTCATATAGAGACAAACAAGAAATAGAAGGTACTTATACAACATTTATCTAAAATTTCTTTCTATATCCATCTATGTGCATTGTGGTGGATTTATAATCATTGCACATTCAACCCTTTTAAGATGGAATTTGTCTAGCTTCGACCAAAAACCATTTTTACCGGAGAATTCTCATGGCTTATATAAGTACTTTGCTATATAACATCAAATATACTAACATAACATTTTGTTCTCATAAGCATTCATCCAAATATTTATGGAGGCTTTAATTATGATTCTTAAATCATATCATCTGGAAAATTGCGCGCTTAATTTATTCAAACATCAAACATTATTGCAAACTTCATATTGCAATCTCTTTTGCAAACTTCATGTTGCAATTATTTCTACAAACATCATGTTGCAAGCAAATAATCTCACATGTAACCATCTTATAGATGCATCTATCAAATTTATCATATCATTGTATGGTTTACATGCTATTTCAATGGGCCCATATTAATCTGTTTGATATATTTCCAGAGATCCATTATTACCAATTATGACCTATGACATTTTCATAGTCATTTATATTTGAGAACAAGCGCCTATTCATGAAGAATTTTCTGATTCTTCAATGGATGTTAATACAATATCTTATTTGTAATATATATATATGACTTGGATGATCAAACAAGTCATGCCAACAATAAATATGTTTTGATCAGTAAACTTCGTTTCGTAACATATATCTCATCTTAGTAAACTTAAGTTTCTCGTAACATTATGATCCACAATCATAATTTATCATTCATTTTCGGAGATCATATTTGTCATTATGTGGGAAGTATGAGTATGACTTTCTACAAATTAGCTCACACTTGCATACTAACAATCTCCCCTCAAGTGTGAGACAGAACTTTCACCTTAAAATTCAAGGACTTTGTTCTTCATAAAAGAGGCTTAATGTAGGAAGTATATAACTCTTCAAAATTTCACTCACACTTGTATTCTAGAAATCTCCCCTCAAGTGTGAGTCCTTTAAAAATACTTCACAAACATTCATGGATTTCAATCCAAATGTAGGTTTTCACTTTCAATTTTCCTTGGTCATGAATTGTAATATTTGTTTACACATCAAGATATGAATTCTCAATAATTTTTCATATCTTTATTAATCACTTATGACCTCATCGGTCATATTGTAAACTTCGGTTTACAATGAGCATGTGGTTCAATTCTTTTCTATATGATATCAATTTCTGTAGATATCTTTGAGACTCAACAAATTTCTTTCATATTTGGTAGAATAAAATGCATATTTAATGCATAATTTTGTTCCTTCAAGAAACAATACATTAGCTCTTCAGGAGCCTTAAAATAAATTTATACTTTCATAGCTCTTCCTAGCCTTAAAATAAATTTATACTACCAAATATAGTTTGAACATTGGTCTTTCAAATGAAGTGTGTAAACTATGCTAATTAGTCTCCAAGACTATTAGCCTTTAAATTTATTACTCATGTGGCATAATTTCTATGCAAAATATTTGTCTTTAAGACAATAACTTAAAACTCTCTGATCATTCAATATTTGATACATATACTTTCGGGTCTTTATATAATAATTTATAAAATTTTCTTGCCATGCCATTTCTTTAAACCAATATTGTTCTTTTATAAAAGAACAATTATAGAAATTGATAAATTTCTTAAACATCAAATAATAAGTTTATGGCAATAAAAATGATAAATTTCCTTGTCATAAAATTACAATATTATGACTACTTTTTGCCATAAAAACATAATATTATGGCTACCTACCATTCAAAAATATCAGATTTTTTTTTATTTTGATTTTTTTTTTTTCGTGAATAGTAAATACTATTCATAAAATAATAAAATTAAAATAATATAAAAATGTGACCACAAAAAAAATTTTCTCCACCTTCACGTGGAACCATTGAAAAATTTGCTTGGGAAAAATTACATAACTTGACCCCAAATTCTATGAATGTTATTTTACTACCACGTAAAATTATAAAATAATACCCTAATAATTTAAAATTCCAAATTGGTCTCATTTTCAAAATCAACGCCTCATACTTTTGAAATTGATTTTGAGGCTGATTTACATATAATACTTATCTTATCGATAATGTATATCAAATATTTGACCTTTAACAAATATATTATGGCATACAATAAATACAAAACTAATGACCCTTGCCACCACAACAATTAACATGAATTTCTATCATGTTTATTTTACCCAGTATCTCATTCTATGGTTCTTATCAATAATCTTTCCTCACTTCTGGTGAGAATTTGAACCATTATAATTACAACTATGTCCATATGTAAACAAATTTACACACATATCCACAACCATAATTAAATTCATTCATTACTACATTCACTTCTGGGAATGTAGTTGATTATGTTGGAGGAAATTCATGATCCTTAAAACAAAAACTCACTGTTTTGTTTGATCATATAAATACAAGAAATTGATTCAAAATATTTCTTGACTCTTTCTCAATATTGCTTCTACCGGAGCAAATTAAATATTCCCATTTATAATAAATTTTTAGAAGAACAACCATCTTCTGGTGGTCATACATTCCCATTAATTTGTTTTAAAGAACAAAAGAATCTTCAAATACCAAATATACAACTGAGATTTTCATACAAATGATACCATACAAAAATTATGGATCAGGCCATGTCTCATAACTTCAGGCAAATTTATCTCTTTGCTTCAGGCCAATATATCTCTCAGCATCAGGCCAAATTATCATTTGGCTTCAGGCCAAATTATGCCTCTTAGCTTGGCTAAATTATGTCATCTCTTGGCTTCTTGCCAATTTATGCCTTCTTGGCTAAATTATACATCTTCTAGGCTAATTGCCACTTTATATCTTCATTTGACTTGGCCAAATTATGCCTCATCTCGAGCTTTTGCCAACTTTTAGCTCATATCTCAATATGGCTTTAAACCGTTTATCTTCGATAAACTTATATATATGGTTTCGACCATTATATATGACATCTGATCATATAATAAGAAATATAATAATAATAATAATAATAAAATGACAAATAATAAATTAAACAAAAACAAAAACAAAAACAAAACAAAAAAATGTTATGTTAGAAACAATAACATAAATGTTATGTTAGCAAACATAAAAGTAAATGTTATGTTAGTTAACATAAAAATAAATGCTTAAATTAAATAGCATAAAAGTAAATGCTAAATATTAAATCAAGACTTCCGGTTAGGAGGTTTAACCCCAAGTAGGTGTCGTAATTAAAATATAAATACATAAATAAATAACATAAAGGTAAATGCTGAATATTAAATTAAGACTCCTAGGTTAGGAGGTTTAACCCCAAGTAGGTGTCGAAATTAAAATATAAATAAATATATAACATAAAAGTAAATGCTGAATATTAAATCAAGACTCCCGGTTAGGAGGTTTAACCCCAAGTAGGTGTCGAAATTAATAATAATTATAAAATATAAATAAACATAAATAAATGCTAACATAAAAATAAATACTTAAAAATAAATATGTTAGCAATAATAAAAATGAAATGCTTTGAATCATAAATATGTTAGTAGCAATAAAAATAAATGTTCTCAATTTTTCAACATCGTCTCCACCTTATGCTTATTTTATAATATAATATACTATTATAATATAATATAATAATATATTTATATATATAATAGTATAATATTATATAATATACTATATAATAATACAAATAATACCCCCGCCCCTTTAAACATCGTGGGCGGCTTGTCCGCCCACTATATATATATATTATTTATATATATATATATATATATAATAAAATAATATATTAATAGTAATAATAAAAATATAATATTAAAATACATGGGACCCACAACCAATTTTTCAAACCTCCCGACTCCTTCCTTTTTTTTTTTTTTTTTTTTTTTTTCCTCTTTCTTCCTCCTCTCCCCGAACCTTTTCCATCTTCTTTCTCTCTCGCTCGCAAGACACAACGCAGCGGGGATATTTTTCAAAAATCAACAATCAAAATTTAATACAAAACATACCCGATCAAGAGATTACACAACTACCGATCCAAAATCATCTTTTCAGCTTAAAAACTCCTCCTATTGAGCTATTTGAAAAACTTCTTCCGTCGGAAGGTGAACAACGGTGATGAAGAAAAGTGTTAGGGAGGCTCGCTTGATTAGAGCCTCGTGGCGATAACGTGTTATAAACCGAAGAAAATGTATAGAAAAGTAGAGAGAAGTCGAGAGAAATTCTAGAGAGATGGAGGAATTCTCATTTCAAGTAACTACTGAATGTTTACACAAGACCTCTATTTATAGACCTTCAAGGGTTACTATGCAATGGACATCCACATAATACATATATTTATAACAACCTTAATCATTTATTTTGGGATTATTTTAGGCTAATTTAGATATATTAGATAATATTTGGATTATTAGCCAATTTTAGGGAATAATATAAATAAGAATTAATTATAAAATTATTGGGCCTAAATATTGATATTCGATTAATATCTTGTGATTAAATAATATTTCTTAAGATATGATAGATTACGATTTTATCATATTAGAGATCCTATGGTGCAGAATTTTTCAGGGAAGCTGAAAAGGAATCCAATGGTGAAATTTTATTGGGCTTCTTAAATTTTGATGGGCTCAAGTTGTTATCCAAAAATCTATCTCTTCTTTCCCAATTATTTAACCTAGCCGCTGGATTAAGTGGAGAGAATCACGCTCTCTTGGAGAGCCGCAAGAGACACGTTCAAAAATTCAACAGACACGCAGCCGCACACATAAGGAACACCACCGGATTGGAGATTGGGAATCATTCAATTACTATTATTGCTTCATACGGGTCCCACGGCTAGGATAGAATCATCAACGAATACTTCTCAAACTCTTTTCATGCCTGTGACTTGTTGCTTGAAGATTTGTGAGGAGAATATTTCCATGGCAGTGTGAGTTATTTGGGAGGCAACTTGGGAGTATCATGGAGAAAGCTAGAGCCTAGAACTTACACTTGAAGATCATAAGGGAGTGTTATTCTTTTTATCTTTTTAATTCAAACTTGAGGTTATTTAGTTTTAAAGGATTTCGAGTTGTATTAATTGAGGACAATCTAGTTTTAGATTGTAAACTTATTTCTTTTGAATTAGATTGATAATTCAAAATTTTTATGCTTATTGTTGAATTCTTGTTTGCAACCTTTGGATTGTCAATTGAATTAATAATTTAGTTTTCGTTATTAATTTAATTGTCAATTGGGTTCATCGATTTAATTGTTTAATTGAGTTGATAAATTGTCTAGTTGTTTAATTGGATGATTGTAAACAAGATTCCAAAATTATTTAGAAATTAATTGTGATTGAGTTTTAATGAGTTTAATTAACTAGCACTCATTTCATTATGAGTTTTCTAGTGGATTATGTGTTATTGAACTTGAGGGTTTCCCATGTTTCAATTAGTTAATTAAATTCATTAATTCTAATCTTTCACTAATCTCCATTTGATCTAATTAATTGGTTTAGGCTAAGAAAGTTAAGTCCATGTGAATCCTAAGTTGTCCCCTTCACCGTACCTAAAGTAAACCTTTTGGTGTCTTTTCTTAATTGATTTTCTTATTGGTTAGTAATTTCTTTTCTTAGGACTTTAGTTCTCTTTTCATAAAAACCCCCCAGAGAATTGCATTTGCATATAGATTAGTTCCATCATATAGGTTTTAGAGTCATTTTCATCTTGCATTTAGTTTAGGTTTATTCCATTACATTTTTCATCACCTAAATTCAACCTAAAGAAAAACTCACAGATTGCTCCTTGGGAGAATGACCTAGGTTGACCCTATATTGCATAATTAATTAGGACCTAGTTTAATTGATTGCTCTAGCTACAAAAGTAAGCTCATCAATTTTGGCGCTGTTGCCGGGGAGCAATGGTTAGGCTTTAGGTTTGAGTTCTAGGTGATTTGTTAGGTGGTTGTTTATTGGATATATCCAATCCACTCTTGAAAAATTGAATTTGATCCCTCCTATGATGGCTTGGCATGCTTCAGTTTATGGAAATAACTATTATACTTCTATGCCTTATCATTATGACTATGGTGTTGAGCAGATATATGAGGTGAGATTACTTTCTTCTAATTATGAGTCTCGCCTGGAGAGCAAAATTGAACGGCTTGCATCTGCTATAGAAAAAATGGCTATGTCCCATATGCCAAATTCTTCTAATATGGTCAATCCTATGGGGCCTTTTACTTCTTTTACCCCACAGCCTACGTCTTCTGCTTTAATAGGGCTACTCTGTTCTATTTGCTCTCTAGCCACTCATGCTACTGACTCTTGCCCCTACCTGAATGACGGAGCTGAATCTTGCGATTGAAATATCCTTCTAGACCCATGACTCAAGGTGGCCAAATATATTATCCATATTCAAATGCATATAATCCTGGATGGCATGATCACTCAAATTTTGGATATGTCAATCAAACTGTTCCAGTTCATGACGAGCATTTAAGATTATCAAACAAGCTGGATGTAATGATGAAACTCATTCAAGACAAGGGAGAGCGGCTTCAAGCTCGAGGCATTCAAATAAGGGAATGGTCAAATACAATTAACAATCGCCAGAGCGAAGATTTAGAAGTTCAAGGTGAATCTCCATGTGGTAATATACTCTCACCCTCTAATGATTCATCCTTTTTTTCTTCTACCACTTCAAATGATGGGATGATTGGTACTTTAGCTGAGTATGCATGCACTGATGCTGTTCTTGAATTGACTAGTTCTGTTGACTTAAATTATACTGAATATTGTAGTGCATGCATTGATATTTCTTCTCATGCCTCCAATCCTATGAATTCTATTGGTTCGGATGAGAAAGTTGATGAAGAAATTATTGTTGACACCTCTAATGTAACATCACATTTTTAAAGGCAGTATATTTTTTTTTCATCAGAGTAGAGCATCAGAGCGATTGAGTAACTGATACATATATTTCAAATGCCGTAAGTCTGGCGGTTTACAGTAATGGTACAATGACCGAGAGTTTTCAAAAGTAAATAGCAGTAGAGGAAAGTCTTCAGTTGAGTCCCTACGCGTGCTGCTTGCCTTTCTCCTTGGTCCTCGGCGCTCCTGAACCTGACGCTATGTTAAGAGCTGAGGTTCAATGCCCATTGAACCTCAGGTAACGGTTAACCTCATATTTACGTACACAACATATGGACTACAGACGTTCACAACATTAACAGCACATACACAACTAATGCAGATACATCGCTTCCAGCATTTTCACACATACACAATGCAGACACATCACACCCAGCATAATCACACATATCGCCCCGCAAAGAGTGTGGACATAATGCACACATCACACATATCGCCCCCAAAGCGGTGTGGACATAATGCGAGACACATCACACATATCGCCCCCAAGAAGTGTGGACACATCGCACCCAAAGCCAGCACGATATACTCTAACATCTATATGCACTCAAGCAACATAACAACTAAACACACACAGTACACCTAGCACATATATGCATACAATAAACATCAGCATTAGTGTTACAGTACGCAAACGTACATACAAACAGCAGAGCTATCAGCTACCACATACAATACACATAGCACATATATGCATACTATAAACATCAGAGTTAATGTTACAGTACGCGAACGTACAACATACAACATAGACAGTATATGACATATAGCAGAGCTATCAGCTACCACATACAATACACATAGTACATATACGCATACAATAAACATCAGAGTTAGTGTTACAGTACGCGAACGTACAGCTCCCAACTTACATACAGTTATCTTCTAACACCACTTATGCATTCAAATAACATACCACCAATACGCATACAACACACATATCACATATAAGTATACAGTAAATATCAGAGTTAGTGTTACAGTATGCGAACGTACATACGACATAGACAGTATATAAGCACGACAAATGAATCACCCCTAAATGTACCGCTCCCAGCGAATTAGAATAAACCGCTCCCAGCGCATGCATATGTTCAGTTATCCTCTAACACCACTATGCATTCAAATAACATACCACCAATACGCATACAACACACATATCACATATACGCATACAATAAACATCAGAGTTAGTGTTACAGTAAATGTAATACCCGGATAATTATTTATCTGGAATATTATATTTCGATAAATAATACCTATTGCAAATATGTGAATATATGGTTTCAAATAATAAGTAATAATTATCTTATTTTCTAAGGTAATTACTATGGAAATTAGGAGAGATAAAGAGCTAAAATCCATGAAAAATGTATTTTATAAGGCGAGAAAAATGGCCGAAAATATTATGATAAATCTCATATGGCAACAAATATTGACAAAAACTTAGGAAGTATGTTGTCTCTAATTTTAGGAATTTTTGGGATTATTTCCTTGAAAAATAGAGAAGCATAAATATAATATTATTAAAAGCACTTTTTGGCCCCATGATTTTAAATATTTTACATGGGATATAAAATACCAATGTAAGTAAAATAGTTGAGAGATAATAATTAATCCTAATTATGAAAATTATCAACAATTAGTAAGTGACTAATTAAGTAATTAGTTGCTAATTGTTTAGATTATGATATAAGTAAATTAATTAGTAAATAATTAATTTAAGGGAGAAATTCGAAATTATTAATTAAATAAATAATAAAATAAATAAAAAATATTTTATGCTTAGAAAAATAAATAAAAGAAAAAATAAAAATAAATAAATATCTAGATATTTTGAATAAAATGATAATATAATCGGTAAAAGAGCCAACGGGAGATATGAGAACGTATAGAAATGAAATTCTACCTCAAGATATAAAAATTTAGTCTTTTACCACTGGACCTTTTATAAACCAAGTGAAATTCTATCTCGGATTAAAGCGGTCTCGAAGTCGTTTACAAAACCAACAACGTAATTAGAGTACCGGGATAATTAAGATAAGGCGATAGTGCTAAAAGTGACTTATAGAAAACGCACCGTGTTTTTCAAACTAGGGATATGGTTACTTAGATCGATCATATTACGAACCGTGATTTTCTCGCAAGAAGGCGGTTCTATCGGAAGTTATTTCCGTAAATCGATAACGACGTTTGTCCGAAAATCTTCTACAGATAACGGAATACCCTTAATGTGATCAAAAATATAATGAAATCCAATAGTTTTAAAGAGAAAGAATGGAACTACAAAACCTAGTTCCCGGATTTTTGAGATTCGGCAAAATTACGCGATTCGGACACCGATCGGGGAAACGCTATCTAAGTCAAGACACATGTGATGTCATGCATGACATCATCTTCTTCTAGAAGGATGGTGTCAGTCCAAATAGGTGTAAGGCCAAGATCGAGCCACGTGTCAAAGTGCGATCCGACGGTTGAAATCCGATCTGAAGACAATTGATGTAATTCCAACCTTGTCCCTCCTTGCTTCTATAAATAGCAAAGCCCCTTCTCCTCATTTCTTCACACCAAGAACCGAAATATAGAGAGAGATTAGAGAGAAGGAGGAGCTCTTGGAAGTTCTAGCCAAGCCGGAGTAAGTTCTTCGGTCCCTAGTCTTAAGTTCTGGTAGTTCATTCGATAGTTATAGTAGGAATGTTGTTTTGATCTTTAATCTTCCAATATATTTTAGATATCATGTTTTTGGGTTAAATATGATATATATTTCAAAAATCATGTTGGGAAAAGAGTTCTGGCGAAGTTTTGGAAGATTAGAGTCAAAACAAATGGGCTCGGCGAAATTCCGCCAATTAGGAGTCAGGGGGCAAAATGGTAATTTTTACCTAAAATGCCCGTTATGATGCTAAATGTTGATAAATATCATCATTTTAGGATATCTGAGTTAATCGTGCCGCCGTCGTACCGCCGACATCCCGTTGTTTACGCCGCCGTCAAATTTTCTCGTTTTTCCGTAAAAGTACCGTTATGTACCGCCGACAAGGTACGTTCGCGTGCATCAGTAACACTAACGCTAATGTTTATTGTATGCATATATGTGCTAGGTGTACTGTGTGTGTTTAGTTGTTATGTTGCTTGAGTGCATATAGATGTTAGAGTATATCTGTACTGCTGGGTGCGATGTGTCCACACTGCTGGGGGCGATATGTGTGATGTGTCTGCATTGTGTCAACACTGCTGGGGCGATATGTGCGATGTGTTTGCATTGTGTCCACACTGCTGGGGGCGATATGTGTGATTATGCTGGGTGCGATGTGTCTGCATTGTGTATGTGTGAAAATGCTGGAAGCGATGTATCTGCATTAGTTGTGTATATGTCTTTGTTAATGTTGTGAACGTCCGTAGTCCATATGTTGTGTATGTAAACATGAGGTTAACCGTTACCCGGGGTCCGTATGCATGGGACCTCGCCTCTGATATAGCCTCGGGTCCGGAGGACCGAGAACCGAGGAGAGAGGGAAGAAGACGCATAAGGTCACGTGGACGCCACGGAGACAATTACGGTCTGGAGACACATCTGTTATGTTCCTCTATTGTTATCTTCTTTTGTAAACACTCGGTACAAGTCAAGTTATCGTAACCCGGACTTACGGCATTTTAAATATATGTATCAGATACTCAATCGCTCCGATGCTCTACTCTGATAAAAAAAAATATATACTGCTTTTGAAAATGGGATGTTACATCTAACACTATTGATTTTTAAAGACACACTGCTTAACACCAACAATGATGATGCTTTGAATGAAGGAAGTAATATCTCTATTGATTTTTATTGATACTACTCATGCTATTGGCATGACTGTTGTTAGTGGGGATACTATTAAAGATAAGTGTGGGGGAAGCCTTGATTTAGATATGCATTTAGAGGCTAAATTGAATCATGATGTTTCACAGGTGGAATTTGTCTTGTGTGATGATTTGAGCAAGCATGATGAGACCATTTCGAGTGATCACTTGATTCATTCTTTAGAAAATTTGACTCTTACTGAGGAGAGTCATATTGACTTTGTGGGTTGTTCAAAATACCTGGTGTAACGTCCTCCATTTTAACTTAACATAATAACTAATTAAGGATTCATTAACAACTAAGTAATGCTTCAACACTTACCAAAATATCCAAAATAAACCAGCGTATGCAAAATGAGCCCTAACGTGGCAATATACAATCATCCAACATAAACCGAAAAGACAGAAGCACTACTCTTAGCAGAAGTAGCCTGAGCTTCCGAGGTCTTCCCTGATGGACCCGCACGGGAACTATCACATGGAAAATGTGGTAACCATCAATCCAACTTATTACGAATACTAATACGTGCTAATGAGGTGCCAAGTGGAACAATTTAATAACATATTAAAAATATAATTCACCAATATCCATATCACAAAATTTCATACATAAATTGTGTATCATAAATTAGGTAATACAATTTTTCATTAACACAATTCCCAAGATGCCTCCCACCAATCCAACCGAACCGCCTTATTTCCTCCGACTAGACCCATGGGCTAAGTTACATCCATGTTACTGGCTACTCAAAAGTTTAATGGTCATGTGATGAGGACCGGCCAAAATCTTCAGAGCACATGTCCCGCACCATGGGTCTTTCCCCTCATTGAACTAGTGAGGTGTCGTAAGCCCTCATTGAACTAGTGGGCAGTCCCTCATTGAATAAGTGGGACAATAGAAAGCCAATCATTGTGCACCAATGGAGGCCTCACCACGTGGTGGAATAAACTACTCCATCTATTCCCAATTCAACCAATATCATACTTATCATAATAAATAGCTCAACAGGAATTTTCCAAGATTTTCACGTTCATATAAAAAAAATCTCATATAGATGTCATAATAGCTCAATTCCCAATTTCTTATACAAAATATGAATATATGAAAATATTTCCCAATTCAAATTATAAGGTTCCACAAGGCAATTTCTATTAAAATATTCATAATCATTTCACAAAATACTCACAAACAAAGATACTAATACACATAACAAGTGGAAAGTGGTTACATCTCGCCAAAGCTAATTATTATTACACCGCTCCTAATCCAATAGCTCAAACACCCACCAAAAATCAATCTACCACAACCAATTCACTAACCATTAATAACTCTTCTAAAACTCTACCTAAAAAAATTACAACTTATAATTTCATAAAATTAAGAATACACAAATTTTAATAATAAATTTGGAATGCTTGAAGTAGGCAAATTTTGACGGACTGAAAAATTAGGGAGACCATTGTATCTATTAATTCTCTTTCTATTTATTACTAATTAATAATATCCTTTTCTATTTATTATTAATTAGTAATCTTCTTTTCTAATTATTATCAATTACCAATTCCCTTTATTATTTATTTCCTAATAATAATAATAATAATAATTAGTAATTATTTATCTATTTCATTATTATTTTCATTTTTTTTAATGTAAAGTATGTACCAATTAAAAGAAATAGCTGAGAAAACAAAACGTAATGCCTTGTATTTCAAAACCATGTATATATGTAAGCATTTGATAGCAACCTTTCTTATTTCTTTTCTCAGGGTTGCAACGCATGCATATACATACATGTGCTACAACAAATTTTTCTTATATCTTCCCAAATCATCAAACCACGTGACTAGCTTTAATCATATAAAACAACAACTTATATGTTAATATATATATATATATATATATACATACATGATAACAAGGTCTTGCTATCCTTTCTAGATGCAACGTGTGGCTATATATATATAAAGACTAAAAATTTGTATATTCTCTTTTTTTATATATATACAGTAATATATATACATCCATTTAACACCCAAGTCTTCCTCTTCTCTCTTCTCATGCAGCAACTCACACACATGTATATATTCCTTCCCTTCTCTTTTTCTGTACAGCGTTTTTTTTCTTCTTAAAATATATACATAAATCAGTAAGTTTTATCTTCTTTCTCATTTCACAAACAGCGAATATATATGTATAAAACAAAGGGTTTGGTTCTGTGCAATGTTTAAATCAGTATGTTCTCAAGGTGTTTTACTATATCTAAACCATACCGATAAGCTTCACTCCCTGTACATATATTTATATATATATATATATATGTCAAAACTGACGCAACACAGATGAAAAAAAAAGGATCCTATATCAGTTTCATTTAGCAGCAGCACCCACGGGGACTCTAGCTAT
This sequence comes from Acacia melanoxylon, assembly GCA_019022615.1. Lineage (NCBI taxonomy): Eukaryota > Viridiplantae > Streptophyta > Magnoliopsida > Fabales > Fabaceae > Acacia > Acacia melanoxylon. Next base: position 127,490 of record JAFJYJ010000149.1, on the reverse strand, counting down.
GCTCCTAACGGTTTCACTCTTAGAAACTTGCATTGGTGATTAATGGAAGCAAGGAGGAAAGGAAAGCTTACACTTACCTCTGTTTTTGGTGCGTTTTGCAGAGGAAAAGATTACAGTAAACTCTATCTTTCTCTCTCCCTCTCACCTTCAGCTTGCTCTTTTGCGTTTCAGCTTTCTTTCTTACTCTGCTTTTCTGAAGGTGCTTGACGGAAGGAAAGAATGAGAATGAAAAACTCACACTCTCTCCATCTCTTGTTCTCACTCTCATTTCTCTCTGATGGAAAGAATAAGAATGAGAACCCTCTCTCTCTGGCCGAAGGGTTATAACGAAGTAGAGTAGGTGGCTGCTGGTTCGAGAAGCATGGGACTCTGCTACATGCTGCCTCTGATCGCGTGATCCGGTGATCTGGCCGAAAATAAGATCTGTACGTGGAGGAGATATGGTAATATGATTTTTTGTTCTCTTTTTGTGATTGCAGGTTCAGTTCCTTTTTTTTCTGCTAAGATGAGCGAGTTTTTTTTTTTTTTTTTGGTAAAGAGATGAGCGAGTTAAATGAATGACAGGAGGTAATGGATTGGTTTTGAACCAAATGCATATATCAGATAAAGGGTTGGGCTTAAGTGTAGTAAATATTGGAAGGTTTTTTTTTTTTTTTGATATTTGTAAATATTGGAAGGTGTATGGGTTGTGTCATCCAAATGGTTATGTGGCCACGTTGATTACTATTTTTATTTTATTTTTTACGCAAGTAACACTGGAGGTGTGGGTTTAGTGAATAATAAGAGAAATTGGGTTGTATGAAGTTGTGGCCTTTGTGATCTCTATGCCGGGCCCAAGGAAGAAGAAATTATAAATTGCAAGAATGGGCTTATATTGTAGAACTACTAATAAAATTATCTCACTTGATCATCTTTAAGACTCTCATTACTTTAATTGCAAATATTGGATAAGTATTAAAATTAAATCCTTAATTCCATTTAAGGATTTTCTTTCTCAATTAAATTTATTTTGGCCATCAAATATTATCTCTAAAATGTTTATGCTAAAAATTACTCCCTAATTGTTTGTCCTTAATTTATGGGAAAATATGCCTTAAATTTCAATTATTAGCTTTATAATAATTAAGGCCAAATATTCCATAAATAATTCCATCATAACAATTCTATATCCTCGAAATATTATTTCGTAGCCTTCCCAAATTTTCAAGGTCCAAAATAATTTGAATAATTATCCTAAGTTTTTCCTCATAATAAGCTTAAGACTTTTGGACTCAGTCTTAGAAGTCTTCTTATCTCAATTTTATTTCTAATCTTTCTGGTCCAAAAATTTGGGATGTTACATGTAACATCCCAAATTTTCAAGATTTGAGAATTTGTAAATATTGTATGGAAGTTTGTTTTGAGAATTTGGAACTTCGCCTTAAATATTTTATTTGATGCGTACCCGTAAGCGTTTTCGTTAAAAAGTATGTAATGGTACTATTCACGTATATGACACTATTCACGTGTACGGTACTGTTCATGTATACGGTACTATTCACGTATACATTATGAAATTTGGTCAGAAATACTATATGAGTTATTATTGGAATCTAAGAATAAATACTGGCTTAGGAATCTCAAATGTCAATATTTATTTGTCTAAATGAGCTAATTTGGGAAAAAGTATCCTATATGGAATCAAGGATTTAATTTCCATTATTCATTTTGAATTTGCAACTTAGTATAGAAAAATACGAGGGTTCAAATAAAAGCCTTACGAGGTCAAATGAGATTATTTTAGAGTGGGCCTTACACATAATATAACATTCATCTCTCATTTTCACTCCAATTGATTGCTTTCTCTCGACGCACTCACTCGTATGTATCCTTCGTTTTCAACGCATGTAACGCGTTTTCTCACTTTCCAAATACGTTCGAGTCATTTTTGTCGAGAGCGGAGACATAGGGACGGCAATCACGGAAGGAAGAAGAAAAGAAGAAACTCACGTACTCTCTTTATATATTTTCACTCTTTTCTTTTTCATTCAGTGAGAACGCATAAACCATCGTACGCCTTCATATTTTCCTTCTTCATACTCTTTTGATGTTTTCCTTCAAGCTTTCTTTTCCATTATTCATCATCTTCCTCATTTAGCCAAAATCTCACACACACAGAGCTTCAAACGTAGAGAGGGAAAAACTGAGGAAAAACGCTCAGAATCGAGAGACGCTGAGAGACGACGAAAAGAGTTTGTGGAATTGTAGAACACTTCCTTATTCCTTAAACTATCATTTCGGTTAGTTTTCTTCTTCATTTCTCATCTTTTCAACCTTTAACTCATTTACTATTCATCATCTTCAACCTTCGGTCTATGAGCGTGAGAGCTTGAAAACTGAATCTGGAATTACAGAAAGTTTGGAAAGGGCAAGAAACGATACAAGAGAAGGAAAAAGGGAGACAACGGACTGAAACCAAGAAAGTTGAAAAAAAAACTGAAGGAGAGACGGTTGAAGAAGAAGAAGTTCAAACGAGCTTAAAAGCTCCAAAAACCGATCAAGGTGTGTCTTCGGACTTCATATCTACTAGTTTCTATAACTCCTAAGTGTTAGTTATTGAGTTTTGGATCAAAAAAACGGAAGAAAAATGCATAACAGAGTCGAACAAAGCGTCTGCTACAGTAACTTCACGTTTTTCCCATATACGGTACTGTAGTAATTCACTGTTCACACATACGGTACTGTAGCAAATATAGAATATTTTCCTGGGAATGTGAAAATGGTATTTGGAATAATACCTTACAGTTTAGAAAGGAAAAATGTTAATGGATTGGATTAGGAATCCATGAGAAACATTAAAACAGTTTTATAGTATTAGTATTATTAAACCAAGAAGTGACTAATGACTATGATAAACGTTTATAGGCATATCTTAACACCTCAACCGATCCCAATGCCTTCGGACGAAATAAGGAATTCAGGTTTGAGGTGGGTAACTGTTATCTTGTTAGCCTATATGTATGTATTCATGTATGATTGATCATGTTTTGCTAGATGATTTATATGTTTACTTTCTAGCTATGGATTTGAGGCTGCGGTCTCATAGGGCTGCGTGTCCTAAAGGGCTGCGGTCCTTGGCCGTTAACTGCGTTTACGGTGTGTTTTGTTTTACTGTAAATTATTCTATGTTTATACATGTGTTATACTTGCTATTTACATTTCATACCCGTATATGAGATTAATCATTACCCCGGGGTTCATTTATTTGAACTCCGACCGCATGAAAGAGACAGTAGTGGATCGAGATCGGAGGAAAGAGGCACCGTAGGGTTTACAAACAGAAAAAGGACTTTTATGATAGTATAAGTAGTTGGATTGTACTATATCGTTTATCGTTTGACTGTATTTTGGATTACTGTATTAATAACCCACTATGGGATAGCTACCGATTGCGACGAAAATTTATCCTCGTATTTTCAAACTAAGTTATTTGTGAAAGTTTTATTCCGCAATTAAGTCGTCCAAATCATTTCGATGCCTGTGCGTTTAAACTCTGATTAATGAATGTGTATTAAGGACGGGTGTCACATTACACCTGGAAGTTCCAATACTTTCTGTTTATCAATTTCTTTTGGGATCTTCATTTATTCTTGATCAATCAAATTTTATTGATTATATTTATATAGGACGAGATACTGCTTGGAGCCATGATTTTATGCAGGTACATGGATTCATTCCTCCCATCCAAACACCTTCTATACTTGAGCTGAAATGTTATCTGCGGAGCTTAAAATATGGTATGTTTGTTGAACGTCAAAAGAGGACATCACCGGTGCTTTCATGTGACTTACAACCAGACAAAGGAGAGAAGCCAGTTATGCTACTTCATTTGAGTCTCCAAGCTTTTAATAGTCTAGTCATATTCCTTCCTTACTCTTTTACTTGCATTGCTTGTTATTATTGGCTAGGCCTATATTTTGCATTGAGGACAATGCATGATTTAAGTGTGGGGGAGGGATTTTGTTCTTACTTTTGGTTTTTGTTCTTTGTTTTTAAAATGAGAAAAATAAAAATATTTTGGTTTTTGTTCCTTGTTTTCAATAAAAGAAAAAATAATAATGTGAAAACTGCAAGTTTCAAGTAATTTTAGTATGATGCATTCTTGATTTGAAAAGTGATTAATTATGTTTTGAGTTGTTGAATCTAGTGGCAATGAATTTGACTTTGGTGAATTTAGGCTAATGATCATATTCCTAGTGAGATTTTGAGCCTAATACATATATTGTTTAGTGTGTACCCCTATCTCTTTACTTGAACTAGAACTTGACTTGAATCTTATTTGAGGCCGCATTTTATGCATGTGTATTCATAAAAATGATAAAGACATTCATAAAAATGCCTAATACATATATTGTTTAGTGTGTACCCCTATCTCATTTTATGCATGTGTATCCAGATAAGCCAAAAAGCCTACTTTTTTCATACATATATCCTTTGATTAGCCCTTTGAGCCTATATTTTTATTTTTATTTTTCCATTTTGCCCACACCCACTGCTAAAAAAAATTACCCTTTTGAATGTTTTAAGAGTTGAAGAGTATTGCATTATATCTGTTTTGGATGGAAGAACATGTATAAAGTTAGGAATTGGGTCATTGTGAAAAATATGGTAGATTATTTTGAAAAAGAAAAAAAAATGAAGGAAAAAAAAGGAAGAAAAAAAAAAGAAAGGGAAAAAAAAAGAAAAAAAGAGAAGAAAAAAAAAGAAAAGAAAAAGGAATGATGACTCAGTTCAAATTTGGTTTAGTTTTTTGCATTTCATATTCTCTATTATATCATTCTCTTCAACTTTTAAGATCTTCAACTTTGTTTTTCTACACATCATACCCTTCTTTTCTAAAAATTAGCCCCATTACAACCTAATAAAAGTCCTTTGGATTTATGGATGCACTTGCTTTATTAGTGGTGGAGAATTTAGATTCTTGTCAAGCCTATGGAAAGAGTATTGGATAGGGATGAACTTAAGTGTAAACACATACCTATACACTTTTGAGTAAAGAGTGACATACACATTATCCTTGGTGAGAGATTTCTAGCTTAGGTTCCCCTTTGTCAAGTAAATTGTCATGATATTTGTTTTCTTAATTTATGAGAATATCACTTGGACATGAGAGGTGTTACAATGCTTTTGTTTACTTATTGCTTGTGATTGGAACATTCACTTTTGAAGCTTTAGTTTAATTTAGTTTTTGTTTCTTTGTTTTTTCGTTTATTCTCCCTTGGTCTTAATTTGTTTTGCCCGGGAGTGCAAATGATAAGTGTGAGGAGTTGATAAATTCCAATTTTATATATTTTATCCCACCTTAATCATTTATTTTGGGATTATTTTAGGCTAATTTGGATTATTAGCCAATTTTAAGAAATAATATAAATAAGAATTAATTATAAGATTATTAGGCCTAAATATTGATATTCTGATTAATATCTTGTGATTAAATAATATTTCTTAAGATATGATAGATTACAATTTTATCATATTGAGATTCTATGGTGCGACTTTTTTCGGGGAAGGTAAAAAGGAATCCAATGATAAAATTTTATTGACTTCTTAAATTTTGATGGGAATACACAGGCTTGTAAATTTGTATCTCCGCACCCAGGTGATGTTTCTCTTAAAAAAACACGGAAGAATCCATTGGCCCATGCAATGCACGGGAGAATACCTCATTATACTTATTATCTAAAACTCATTTTATGTAGCAAAAATTTGCTTCCAACTCAACTTCAGGGGATACTCTTTGCTTCCTCATCACCATGCGATCCCAATTCGAAAATTGGGCTGCCTGCATTGACCATGATTTGATTGGTCCTGCAGAATGTTGATCGACCTGGGTTCAAAGTATCATGGTCAGGCAGAACTGCAAAAGTACATATTCTTCCAAATTTAACTTTTCCGGAACCTCAACCCTTATTAATCCAGCCTAATTAAGACCAGCCCAAAAGCTTGTTTTTTCTATTTTTTTAAGAAAAAATACATTTTACATTGTTAAATTAGATATCCAAACTGTAGCAGACCAAATCAAAATGTTTTAAAGTCACAAATCCAAACTTTAAAGTGTAAAGTCAAAATTTTTATTTAAAAATAAAAATCATCCTTAATCTTCATCTTCATCATCTAAAAAAAAATATTTGATCTTTCAAAAGTATATGCTCACGTGTTGGGATTGAAGGTGTTTTCTCAGTCTCAGAAATCTCGCCAACTTCATCTTGGTCACTAAAATAACTATCACTACTTCAAATTCAAGCATATATAATCCTTAATAAATAATGGTTATAACGAATAAGCGTCATATATATTGAGATGGAAGTTGGACAAGAATATCTAACGCTAAAACATAACAGTTAAATATATGCACTCTCATATATTGAGAGGTGAAATTTGCAAAAACATAAAAATAATGGTTATAGCTAATAACTGTCATTTATTTAATGACAAATACAACGGTTCTTACGAAACAACCGTCATAGAACACTAAAAAATGTTTCGTTTTTCAATATTGTATGAGTAAAAACAAATACATAACGATTTTTTTTTTTTTTTTTTTTTTTTTTTTTTTTTTTGGCTCAACAACAAATATAATAATTAACCATAAAGTATGATTATAAATCTAAGATATTATTAGATAAAAAATTTTATTTGACGATACTTGATAGTTTTTCAAAAAAAAAACCGTCATATATTCTTTAAGAATATATAACAGTTATCGTGAAAATCGTTAAATATAAGAAGACAGGATTTTTTTTATAAAAATATATATATATTACAATCCTTGATTGTTTTTCACAAAGAACCATTATATATTCTTTAAGATTATTTAACATTATAAAATGATAACCGTCATATATAAGAAGATGAGATTTTAAAAAATGTCAAATATAAGGAGGAGGGATTCCATAAAAATAGTTATTTGACAATATATTAATATTACCGTTCTTCACACAAAAATATTTATATTTTAATATAAAAAAGTGGGATTATGAAAAAAAATTATTTGACAACATATTACGGTTCTTTATAAAGAACGGTTAATTATCTTGTAATATAAAAAATTTATTTGACAATACATTACTATTCTTCATAAACAACCGTTAAATAATTTAACAATATATTAATATATTCTTTATTGATATATTAATTAATATCATGGAGGATACATTATAGTTCTTCACAAAGAACCGTTAAGTATTTTTTTATTAGAAATGGCGGGATTCTGAAAAATATCAAATATAAGGAGTTGAGATTCTTTTTTAAAAAATCATTTGACGCAAATCTTCCAACTCCTTCTTGAACATTTCTTAGTTTCCGTAGTGGGTCTCATACTCTTCTTTCTATGGTTTTGCTCTGCCATTGCAAGTTTTGTCCTCCACCACTAACATATATCTTCACTCTGCAGGCTGCAACTCCTTTATATTGTGATTTTTTTCTCGGGTAAGTTTTCATTTTAGTTTTTTATATAACGAGAATTTACTAGTTGAAGCTCAATGTCGCTGGATTATTTAGGAAGAAAAATAGCAGACAATAAGAAATATCTAATTTATGATGGTAGCCGGGTTTGAAGATGAAAACAAAGAAAAACACCCGACAAAAGTAGAGAGCACGAAAAAAATGATGAGGTAAAATGCTGAATTTTTTTATTATTGTTTATTGCAGTGAAAATAATTATGATTACACTAGATTAAAATCAATATACTTTTTTCTCCTAATTTGTAGCAGCTTGTTGAATTACTATCTACTTGAACATTATATATATATATATATATATATATATATATATATATATATATATATTGATTTTCATAATTATATTATCCTTTTGGCAATTACTGGAACTTTGTAGTAGTGCTGTTGATAGACAATCTATAATAAATGCATTGAAGAATATTTTAGAATTTTTTTAAAAAAATATATTTCCTTTTAGAATTCAAAAAATTATAAGATAATGTTCTAGAAGTGATTAGTTTATTTTATATTGTATGATGTTTATCTATAATGTATTGAACTTCGAATACTATAAACAAAATTTTTTATTTAAGATTATTATATTATTACAATCAATGATTCTATTGTATTTTGCATGATACAGTAAATAGTAACAATAAAACTAAAGAAAAACACATAATATAAAATAAACTCAATACATTACGGTTATTAACAAATAATCATTATATATGCCTTCAATATATTATGGCTTAGAACTGTTATATATCTTGTGTCGAGTATATATAGTACCTGCGGTTCGGAACCATAATTTATAACCAATAATAATTGTCATATGTATGTATATATGTATAAACGATTTTATAGTAGTGTATATATGTACCAATTTGCGCCATGTTAATATATTTTCATCAAAATAAATAAAATTTCATGCTGCTTTTCATTATTGTCTATTCTCATCATCTTCTCCCACTTACGCACTATATATAAATCCATGCATACACACACACACACACATATATATATATATATATGCTTTGTACTGAGTATAGCTAATGTTCTGTTATAAGAACATAGATGTCTAACCTCAGTGGGTTAGTGAATGATTAATGTAGGATCAGAAATACTCTCTGGGGTATGCGTATGTATATAAACCGAAGAGAAGGTGGAAGTTCTATGATGTCTATGAGGAAGACACCGAAGAACACCAACAGATAACTGTGCTACACGATAATGACAATTTGCCAAAGGGGGTGGGGTGTGTGCATAGTGAGATTGAATAGTAAAAGGATATGAATAGAATGTGTACACCTGGTGGGTAATATCCTATTTATAGATATTACCTCTAGGGTTTCAATCCTCGTGTTGTACGTGCCTTTAAGTCCGAGTGTCTACTCCATTACCTGATGCATCCCTGCTCCACTACATATACTGTCGGGATTAATGCCTTACTTATAAGGCGATTAGTGATTTACCTACTTAAGGAGAATTTCTGTCGTAATGCGTTCTTGTTGGGCCGCATCATACCTGGGCCCAATATACGAGTCCATAACAGTTGCCCCCAAGCTTAGAAGTTTAAGGCTCTGAGCTGCCGAGATTGATTGACTGATAAAAATGCTTTTTATTTGCTTTGCTCTCCCTCTCCTTCGTAAATTTCTCTCGCTTGATCTCGGAGAATTGCTGAGATAGATCGACTCCTCCGCGGATTGCCCCCAGATGTGTGGCAAGCTATTTTGCTTTGAAAACTCTTGCTTTTATGATATCCGAGATTTCATTTGTAACTTTGAAAAACGAATTAATGTTTTCTCATATCTCCGCCACGTGTGTTGCCCCCAATCCAGGATATCATGAACGAGAGGAAAACGAATCGGTTTCAATTTGTCTATATCGCTGACATCATGGCGTAAAACCTCCTTTTTCCGTGCACTAACCACGATCGCCGTCTTTGAAACTTGTGAGCATTTAATGTGCACGTCGCTCCATAGCAGTTGCACGTCGTTTCGTAGCAGTCATCATTGCGCTTTTAGGTTTTCAAACCTGATTCTCTGTGTGAATGGTCTTTACTGCCCTGACGCTTCAGATTCAAAATGTTTATAAATTCACGTTTTCCGCCTCTCTTCAATACTTTTTGCCGTGCGTTCGCTCCGTCTTGCTAGAAAAACTCTTCTTCCTCCAAAGCCCTCTTCTTCTTCATACCGTCTCTTGTGAATTCCAACTTTCTACAACTTTTCATAGAATCGGTAATTCTCCTCTTTCCTTGCCCTCCTTAATGTCTATCTTGCTTCATCTAGTCTTCTCGTTTCGCATTTTTGTTTTTCATCACATCTTATCATTTGGTTTTTCGGGTACGCCACTAGGGTTTATGGGTTCTCTGGGTAGCTTCTTTGATATTTTCAATATAGTGTCCCCCCTTCTTTTATTTTCATTCAAACTTGCCTATGCTGGGTAGTAGTGATGACCATATAAGGAATTCCTTACTGAAGGCAAAAGCTGACACCTTGGTTCTGAGCCATCCTAGTTCAACTTCTGCTATTACCTTTGGTTTTTTCTAGAGTGTTCATGGATCGCGATAGTCCTCCGCCCATAGATATGTACGGTAACCCAATTCCCGAAGAAGATAGAGAGATACTTAAAAACTCTCGTGTAGGACAAAATATTAGTTACTCGGGCAATGGCTCGTGCGAGGAAGCAAAAAAAAAGCCACACTACTTCGCACACCTAACGTGAGTAAGAGTAAGAGGAAACCCTGAACACCATTGTCAGATAAACGAGACCCCTACACCTCTTTCCCGGGGTTCCATTTTAGTCCACCCCAGATTCCAAACCGAGATCCGCCCACACCCATCCAGGCTTCTCCTCTTGCCCAACTAGAAAACATACTCCTAGATAAACTTGGGTCTCGAGCCAAAAGCGTCGCTAACCCTTGTGATGAATGCCTCTTTTTGGGCAATGAACTCGCCAACAGCGGCTGCAACTTAGAAGTCGAGCGGATGTTGGCCTCCTGCAATCATGAACGTACTCCAACTTGTATCTCAGCTCCTGTCCATCTGGATAGTCCCGGCCTACCGCCTGTTGATTTTTCTCATGGCTACTCTTTTGACCGAGGTATACTTCTTGTTTCTAACTTGTACTTTTGTACTTTTTCGTTATAGGTATGAATGGTTTCACCTTTGCGTCACACAAAGTTATCCGCTATGGGGGAATTGAGTTTTGCTGGAAACTTGGACACCTCCAAATCATCTGCCTGCTTTTCCAACTTCTTTGCTTCGGCTGAATCATCAGGTAGGACGTCCCTTTCTAAGTAATCCACGATTGGCTTCCTCCAATCACCGGATTCTGAGATGACCATAACACAACTCGGCCCCGACAAACTTTGTTGAACGATCGTTCAGTGATTACCGGGACTCTTGGTACTTGCCAGCTTAGGCAAAATATCAGCCCTTGTATTCTCTCCTCTGGGAATGTGCATTACGGTTACCTCCTCGAAGTCTGCGATGACTTCTTTAACTTTCTCCAAGTACTTAATCAGCAGAGGTCCCCTAGCCTGGTATGTTCCTTCTATCTGGGCTGTCGCCAGTTGGGAATCCGTGGAGACGTGTACTTTCTTAGCTATATTCTCCTTAGCCTGAAGCAACCCGGCAATAAGAGCTTTATATTCAGCCTGATTATTAGAAGTTTGGAAATTGAATCAGAGGGAATGCTCCATAGAAACTCCTTCAGGGCTTTCCATGATGATTTCAACTCCGCTTCCCCTGGAATTCAATGAACCGTCAACAAAGACTTTCCACGTTTTGTATTATTTGCATCTCCTACACCCGACGGGGTCAACTCCATTAAGAAGTCCACCAAGGCCTGTGCCTTGATGGCTTGCCAAGCTTCGTAGGTGATGTGAAATTCGGATAATTCTATTGCTCAACTAATCATCCTTCATGCTAAATCCGGCTTGTGGAGCACTTGCCGAATTGGCTGGCTTGTCCTCACTATGATTGGATGACCATGAAAATATGGGCGGAATCGTCTTGCCATGGTAAGTAACGAAAATGTCATCTTCTCCAGTTTTTGGTATATTGGTTCTGATCCCTGTAGAGCTCGGCTTACAAAGTACACCAGTATTTGGCCGTCTTTCCTTTCCCGGACCAATACAGCACTCATCGCCTCTTCTCCAACAGATAAATATAGTATCAGAGTTTCTCTTGGTTCTAGTCAGAACAAAATCGACGTGGCTGCCAAACACTGCTTTATCTTCATAAATGTTGCCTCGCATTCTGAGATCCATCCTCCTTGAGATTCTTTCTTTAGTAACTTAAAAAAGGGCAGAGAATTCTCCGCCAACTTAGGTAGGAATCTATTTAAAGCAGCTCGTCTCCCGATTAGTTGTTGTACTTCTTTTTTGTTTCTTGGAGCCTTCATATCCAGTACAGCCTGACACTTATCTGGATTAGCTTCAATTCCTTTATTCGTCAGCAAGAAACCTAGGAACTTCCCGGCCTGAACTCCGAATGCACACTTAGCCGGGTTGAGCCGAATTCGGTATGCCCGCAGCTTATCAAACGTTTGCTGCAAATCATGGACATGGCTTACCGGCTCCGCCGACTTGACAATTATGTCGTCAATGTATACTTCCACATTCTTGCCAAGCTGGTCCTCGAACACCTTATTCATCATCCTTTGATAAGTGGCCCCAGTGTTCTTCAAACCAAATGGCATTACGCTATAGCAATAATTTGCCTTCTCGGTGATGAAAGCCGTTTTATCTTGATCCTCAGGGTGCATGACAATTTGGTTATACCCAGAATATGCATCCATAAATGAAAGGAGTTGAAAACCGGATGAATTATATACTAATTTGTCGATGTTAGGCATTGGAAATGCGTCTTTGGGACATACCTTGTTCAAATTGGTGTAATTCGTGCATACCCTCCACTTGCCGCTCGACTTTTTGACCATCATCACATTGGACAGCCAGGTGGTGTACTGCACCTCACGAATGAATCCGGCTTCTAGCAGCTCCTTCACGTGCTCCTCCAAAGCCTTCCCTTTCTTTTCACTGAGGATTCTCTTCTTTTGGGCTACCGGGACGGAACCCGGACGAATCGCCAACTTGTGGCAACAAAATTCTGGATCCACTCCAGGTATCTCAGATGGCGTCCATGCAAAAACATCTTTATTCCTTTCTAGAAAGTCTTCCAACTCGGATCGAACTGCTAGATCTAGTGCTTTGTTGATTCTGGTAACTTGTCTCGGCTTATCACCCAGGACTAAATCTTCCAATTCTCCATTTGGTTCCGCCCTCTTGATTTTATCTTCTTCTCGCAAATCTAGCTCCACCAGATTGACTAACTCCTCTGAATGCTCTATCTCCTTACCCGGACTCTTCCCCTTCATGTTTCGAGATAAGGATGATGGTCCATCCTTTCTCTCTTTGACTGTCTCAAAATAACGTTGTCGAGATTCCTTTTGGTCACTCTTAACTGTGACAACCTCATTTTTGTTACTAAGCAACTTCAACTTCTGATGCTTTGTAGACACCAGCATATCCCAGTTGTGTATCGTTGGTCATCCCAAAATGATGTTATATGAAGATGGGAAGTCGGCCACAATGAATCTTACTCATTCTGATTTGAAGGCCTTCTTGGTCCCCAACGTTAACTTGAGATCAATATATCCCTTCGGGTGGGTATCTTGTCCGTTGAAAGCTATCAAAGTTGTCTTGCACGGCTTTAAATCTTCTGGGTCGAGTTTCATTCGCTTAAATGCGTCCCACAAAAGAATGTCAACCGCACTCCCATTGTCCACAAATATCTTCTTAACCCTGCAGTTGACCACCATTCCCGTAATCACCAAACCATCATGATGGCCTAGAGCTACATCTTCTAAGTCCTCCTTAGTAAAACAGAGTACAGGAGGTTCCGTCTTTGAAGAAGAAGAAGAGTTCTTCTTGAATTCCGGGCGATCCCTGATGGAGAGAACCTCCCTCAGGTACTTCTTCCTCTGGCTCACTGAATCTCCTCCTCCTCCAAATCCTTCGCTAATAACATTGCATTCGTACTTTGCCATTCTTGGTCATTTTGGAATCGAATTTTATTTCTCCCCACGGTCGGCGCCAATGTTCTGTTATAAGAACACAGATGTCTAACCTCAGTGGGTTAGTGAATGATTAATGTAGGATCAGAAATACTCTCTGGGATATGCGTATGTATATAAACCGAAGAGAAGGTGGAAGTTCTATGATGTCTATGAGGAAGACACCGAAGGACACCAACAGATCACTGTGCTACACGATAATGGCGATTTTCCAAAGGGGGTGAGTGTGTGCCCAGTGAGACTGAATAGTAAAAGGATATGAATAGAATGTGTGCACCTGGTGGGTAATCTCCTATTTATAGATATTACCTCTAGGGTTTCAATCCTTGTGCTGTGAGCGCCTCCAAGTCTGAGTGTCTGCTCCATTACCTGACGCATCCCTGTTCCACTACATGTACTGCCGAGATTAATGCCTTACTTATAGGGCGATTAGTGTTTTACATGCTTAAGGAGAGTTTATGCCGTAATGCATCATACCTAGACCCAATATACGAGTCCATAACAGCTAAATATATAGGATTATCTATAATACGCCTCAAACATTCATTGCCTTTATCATTCCTCTTTCCCTAATTGATCAGCATGTATCTGTTAACCTCCCTTAACAAATATGACTAAAAACACTTTACTGTCTTTACATGAACAAATAAAAAAGATGATGAAAGGTTGGAATTGCCCTTTATTTACCTATAAAAAAATCCTTATGAGGACAAGTAGCTAGGCCAACCGATGATACTCTGTTTTTGTCATTCCTATCATCATAATACCGAGAAAAGTCATGCCATTTTATTCTCATTTCCATTTTCGTCCAATTTATTTTTCTTTCATGAGTTTTAAGGAAGCCAGTATGAAATTTTAATTTTTTTAGTCTAATTACTAATATTTGAATATATATATATATATATATATATATATATATATTATTTGGAAGAAAGAAAACCAAGCCCTAAAAAAAATGCCCATAAAATTCTATGAAATTAGTTAATTTCACATCAGTCTAAAGACAACTTGTTATTCAGCTCCACGCCGTCTATGGAAATTTACAGTAATGTAATTGACTTTGACGAGAGAGAAGTAGTAGCTAATTTCAAATCCATAGTTTTTAATATTGAAAAACTAAATTGTTAGTACCTCCCATTCCTAATTATAAGACCTAGTTGACTTTTTTAGGAGAGATTAAGGAAGCTAAATAAGTTACTTAATCATTTCATATGTTATGTTTTCTTAGATTATATATTAGTTTATTGGTCAAATTATTTAGTTTGAAGAAAAAAATAAAAATAAAAATACTCTAAGCTAATTTAATTAGCTTCCTTAATCTCTCTAAAAAAATCAACTAGGTCTTATAATTAGGACCGAAGGGAGTATTCCGATAGAAAACTAGTTATTCATCCGTTTCAGGCTATTCAAGCAAAATGACATTCTTTTAACAGGATGCGTATTTTTTCAGTACTTAACTTTTTGAAGAGAATTGGTTATTAATTGTAAATATGTAGTTGTTAAAATAACGAAAACGAAATTGTTACTCGTGAGAGGCTACTTGATACTATATCTTTAATTCTTGATATAAAATCTAGTTTTCAATACAAATTGCTCTATAAACTAGAGATGTTATTTATGAAAAATGAAAGGCATGACAGTCATTTGGCAAGTAAACATATGGTGAGATAAGTCTATTGGGATTACTGTGGCATTAGTTGATTTTAGGGTAAAATCTGTAAAACCTCTTAACTTCAGTTGCATATAACCCCCTTATGTCTTAAAGTTTAAATTTAGCCTCATTTACATTACAATTTGACACTAATTCCCCAGCTATTAATTTTGTCGTTAAGTTACTGACAGAAACTGCTACATCAGATTAATGAGAATGATGTTGCATCTTACATGGTATGCATCTCTAGCAGTTAATAATTTTATAATAATTATATATTATTTATATAAAGATTAAAATGTTATTTATGATTTTTTTTTTTTAAAAAAAAAAACCCTAATCCCTTTATGTATTCTTGCCGTAGGACATTCGTTGACATCTGAATGCAAAAGTTGCCGTCTGATGGAGCGTTCCATCATCTCAACTGTGTGAAAGATTGTAAGTTATAAAAGTTAAGAGTAAAAGGTTTTTGCCTCTCCTAATAATTGAATTCTTGAGATTTAAATTTAAGTTCTCCACTTTACGAGGATGATACCGCTTATTGGTGAGGCATAGAGAATCATTGTTTGTTGATCACCTAGTACTTTCCTTTGTTTGGGATTAGATTATTAAGTTGACTGTGAATTAATTACGGAATGAATGCTACTAATAAGATCATGGACATAAAATGTAGGTCTGTACCAGGTAAATTTTAATTTTGGAAAGTTTTTAGTATAAAGTTTCAAAATAAAGAAAAGGTCTTGATAATTGAGATAAAAACATAAAAAAATTACTGTATAGTATGTATGTATGTCCATATGATATATCATATAATAATTATGATATATATATCATGAAATAATTATGATTTTCTGTTATAATAGTACTTTGTGCAAGACAAGTAAATGAATGATCTTGTCCTACATAAATACCATATTCACTACTTAAAAATGTCATATTTGCGACGGAATTTGCGAGGAAAAAAATTTCGTCGCAAATTTTGACAAATTTGCGAGGAACTCAATTTCCCTCGCAAAAATGGCAATTTTGCGAGGACAAAACTTTCCTCGCAAAAATCCTCATTTTGCTAGGGAAAGATTGTTCCTCGCAAAATTGGGGGAAAATTCCCACCAATTTTGCGAGGAACCAAGTTTCCCTCGCAAAATTTGACCATTTGCGAGGGATATTTGTTTCCCTCGCAAAATTTGGGGAAATTGGGGGGAAATATCCCTCCATTTTGCGAGGGAAAAAATTTCCTCGCAAATTGGCCACATTTTGCGAGGGAAAACAATTACTTGTACTTCCTCGCAAAAATGGCTATTTTGCGAGGGAAACTTTGTTCCCTCGCAAAAGTGATCATTTTGCGAGGAAATTTTGTTTCCCTCGCAAATTAGTATTTTTTTTAAAAAATATTTTTGCAAAGTAAAGCCAAGGCAATTAAACCAAAAAATTCAACTCTCTCACTCATTTCCGTTCGACTCGAGCATATTGATTAAAATCAAGAAAATTTTCTTCTAAACAATAGTATTTTGAAATATATTTATAAACATTTGTCTTATAATTAATATATTTATTTTTTCTATATATCTTCCTTTTTATCATTTAATCAAATAAATATAATAGATGACATATTTTTAAAAATGTAAATTAATAAATATAACACTCACACCTTGTCTGTAATAGCCCTAACAATATTTATAGATTATCGAGATAATAGAGCACTAAAAAAAATATTTTTTATATGTTATTTTAGGTTTTTCTATTAATTAAGAAAAATTTTGTGATTTTTTTTTTAGTGTTCTTTAAGTTGACAATGAGTACATTTAGATAGAAGAAAAATTAAATTAATATCTCTGTTGTAGTGTGGCAACAAGTAAAACTTATGGTCTTGTAATGACCCAAGAATTTGATAATTCTTAATTTTAACAACAATTAATGCATTGATTAAGTAAGTAGGAAAAAAACCCTTAAATTATTATAGAATAATTATCTTTTATAATTAATAACACTAATAATTTGTTTTTTGTAATTTGTATAAAGTGTAGTGGAGTTAGTGCTGGTTGCTTATCCTGAAGTGTGGGGTTCAAATATTCTCTAAGGCAGCTGAGATTTAATTGTTTTTTTTTTCTCCCTTTAACTCAAACATCATGAAATTACCAAAATGACCATAAAAGAAAGAAAGAAAACATCATACATCTTTCCCCTTTTATTCTCAAGATTTCAATAGACAAGGGGAATTTGGGCAAAAAAAAAAATAGACAAGGGGAAAGAAATTTCATGCGCATCTCAAATCCCTAGCTTCCATTGCTCTTCCTTGTGCCTCCACTCCGTCACTTCCGATCTCCTTGTTTGTCGGTTGGGTGTGTAGAGTTTCGGATCAACGTTCTCTTTCCTCTTCATCTATTCCACGAGTTGTCTCTGCTCGTGGGTGTACAGGGCGTCATTTTTCTTCTCCTTCTTCTCATGCGTGTCTGATGTGTGGCGTGGATTAGGAGTAAGGGATTGAAAATATTTCATTCCAATTGCGTTCTTCACCTTCTGCTTTTCCTTATGCTTTGCGTAGATCGCATGTGTGTGGAGGGTAAGTTCGAAAACTCCTCTTTTTCCTTGAATATGAGTAGTTGTCGTGTATGTGGGGGTATTAAGATTTGAATCATGTTTCGTTTTGTTTTTGTGTGCTATGCGTGTGCTAGAAGGGGAGATTGAAGTTTATGTATGCTGAAACTGATTTTTGAGAAGCTTATTTATCTAGGATATTTCACTCTAATTAATTGTTTTTGTTGCAGGATATGAATACATTTTGTGTTGTGTTTAAATGAGTCTTGATAAAAATTATGTTTTGGAAGAATAATACTTTTTCTCATTGATGTGAAGAAAATTGTTGAGCAATGGATTTGAAGATTAAGGAGCTTGATAAACTTGTTTGAATGTTAATGCACACAAGGTGTTTGTGAAAATGTGTGGGAAAGGAATTTGATTGGAATAAGATAATTAAATATTATCTATGTATTAAGGGCTGAAATTTAAGAAAAAGGTTGTTAGATCTCAGTTTAATTTAGGAGGCTAAGGATATTTTGGACACATATACATATATATGACGGGGGGTTGAGTTTGAGCTCATACCATATTTTCCCTCGCAAATACCATATTTTGCGAGGGAAAGGTCTTTCCCTCGCAAATTTCATATTTTGTGAGGGAAAATTCTTCCCTCGCAAATTTTTGAATTTGCGAGGGAAAATAGCATTTTTGCGACAAAAATTGTTTTTGCGGCGTTTTTACGACGATGGTTTTCCTCGCAAATTCCGCCGCAAATCAGTTTTGCGACGGAAAACGTCAGTTTTGTGAGGGAATTTTTCCGCCGTAAAAAACTGTTTTTTTTTTTTGTAGTGATTGTAGTGTACACAATACAACATAGCATTTCATTATAAAAAAGCACGTCTTGCTGTAAAAAGATGATGGTGAGATGCATAGTAATATACAAGATAATGGAGAAAATTAAACAGTTTGTTGTTATTGAATTATAAGATATACACAAAAATATTTATGTTTAACACCATTGATTAAATAATCAATTTCATTGTTGAAATGAAATTTCATCACCCGCTATCTCTGGACTAGATAGTCGTCTCTACTCCACCTTCAAAATAATTAAGACATGTTTATTAATTTTCTGTTGTAAACCCTCTCTCCTGTAGATAAGTAATAATATTACTTGCACATGAGGAAATCTCTAAAGGCAAAGTAGAAGACAATAACTTGAAAGCCTGTAAAAATAATAGCTATGAGGATTTATGAAAAACCCAAATTCTGCAAATCCTACCATAATATGATTAAGAAGACGCCCAATAGATAAAGTCCCGGTCTATGGAACCAGGGACACTGGCCTAGGGAACTAGAGATTATGGGTTTCTGTTCCTTGTAGAGCCATTTATTCAATTTTTTATTGTTAAAAAAAAAATATAGGAGGCAGATTTTATGTGGGAGATGAGGTTAAAAAAGATATATACATTTTTATTCTAAAATTGCTGTAGTAAACCTTTGTATTTGTGGGACCTGAGGATAAAAAATTATTTACATTTCTAATCTAAACTGAACGTGGATATTTAAAAATAAATTTTACTTAAAAAAATTAGTGAAAATTTTCTGATCACAATTTTTTTTTTCCGAAAGTATTCAAAATTTAATTAAGCTTCAAATGATGCAATTCTTTTTTAATGGCCTGTAAGTATATAACCTATCTTCAGTTTTTCAAAACGGAAACATTTACCCATAATAGTTATATACTTATATATGCATATGGGTGTTTATGTATTTTTGAGCAATATAATTTCTAAGCTGTAAAAACAAGTTTACAACAGCAATTTTATCGGGAACGGCTTAGGTCCTTTGCCGTCAGTGACGGAGCTTTTATATGACCAGGGGGCCATGGCCCCCCAAAAAAAATTTGTTTAGAATTTTTTTTTTTAAAAAATAATGTCATGTAAAATTAAATTTTGGCCCTCTCAATTTTCCCCCATCTTTTTATATTTTTGGGGCTTATAATTCAATTTGTGTTCCATGTGGGGTCTTGTATGATTTATATTAGTCTTGTCATTTTTTTCTATATTTCATTCTAATTACCTGAAATTTTTAGCTTATCAGTGAAATTTACTTTGTGGTGTATTTTTTACTATGCTTTTACCCATTCTATACTACACCTATGGATGAAGTTAATTGATTTTTCATTCTAAACCTCAAATTCTTGCCTTCCAATATTGTGGTGTTCAATTACATGAAGTTTATGGTTGAACCAAAGATTCACAATCACATAAATTAACATATTAAACCTCAACCTCTTGCCTTCCAATGTTGTGGTGTACTTTTTTATATTCTTTTTTTTTAATGCATTTAAAATTTTCCTTTAAAAAAAAATTCGGGCGCCCCCGAATCCACCACCACTATTTGGCCCCCAAAATTTATGTCCCAAGCTCGCCTCTGTCTGTCGTCCTCTTCCTGGAACACGGCGTCGTTTCAACGCCTGGTAACTGATGCTTTTTTTTTTTTTTTATTCAGGGTAGTAAAAAGATATTTAGGATACTTGACCATGCATCGAAAAAATACTGACGAGTACTTCATGATCTTAAAAAATTATTTCATGACTTTGAAAAATATTTCAAAGTACTGACCGGTACTAAAAATATATTTTAGGATACTGGATGGTACTAAAAAAATACTTCATGATCTTGAAAAATTATTTTATGATATATATTATCCTAAAATAATTTTTCAAGATTTTAAAGTATTTTTTTAGTACCAAAAAGATCTCCCGTCGCATTTTGAAGTATCTTTTTAGTACCAGTCAGAACCCTAAAATATTTTTTCAATATCCTAAAATAATTTTTCAAGATCATGAAGTATTTGTTTAGTACCGGTTAGTATCCTAAAGTATCTTTTTACTATCCTGAATTTTTTTTTTTTTTTTAAAAAGGCATGAGCTACCAATTTGGCGTCAAAACGACGCCATGTTCCAGGAAGAGGACGGCAGAAGACCTCAAGGCGTAGAGGACCTAAACCGTTCCCAATTTTATCAGTATAAAACAAAAAAGATTTTTTTTGAATAAATACTGAAATCATATCCTAACAGAGGATTACAATCATCAACAGCACCTAACTTCCTTCGTAATATCCACATCCACCTCTTGATCGATACATGACAATTTTTATTTTTCACAAATAGTAAGTTCAGCTTATAGCCTCATTCGTGATACTCCTGATGTCTTAAATATAAGATAAAGTTAACTTGTTTTTAATAGACGACTAAGAAAGCTTAATAAGTTACTTAATCATATTATATGTTATATATCATTAAAATATATATCCGTTTATATGTGAGGTAAACTAGTTTAGACAAAAAATGATCAATATAAATATTTTCAAGTAATTTAATTAATCTTCTTAATATCCATTAAACTTTAAGTGTATGGAAGTGTTTCCTATTTTGTATTTGGCGGAATTTGGTCACGACTTAGGTTCCCAATTGAAGTAGGTTTATTAAATATGTTATTATTTGTTGCTTTAAATGATGGCTGAGTTAGAATTATATTAATAAATTAAGAAATAATAATTTTAATAAAAAGAATTGTAAAAGAAGAAAGAAAATATATAGATAAAGAGAAAATGATATATTTGTTCACTTAAAATCAGCTCCCCTTACCTTGCCCTCCTGAATCAACCTCCCTCCTAAATCAAACAAAAAACCAGATCTCTATTCCCCTTTTTCTTAAACCAAACAAAGCTTATAACCTCTTTTAATCTAACTTTAATGAACCTCACCTATTGTGCCAAACACACTATTACTGTCAGTTTGTTTTAGCCTTTTAAAATTGTTTTTATGATTTATAAGGTAAGTATGTTAAATAAGTTTTGTCTCGATTTGTGGAAAAAGTTTCTAAAACCATGGTTTGAGGTTACCCAAACAAGTACTTTGGGCCTCTTTGAGTTGGCATTTAAAAAAGTATGTTTTTATAAAGGGGTTTACACTTCTCATGTTGAATAAAAAGAAGAAGATTCTTACACACACATAAATAGTGGGACCCACATATTTTTTATATAAAAAAACTCAAGCACAAAAATAGTGGGACACACACCTTTTTGTATCTATGAGATATGAGGATACACTTCTTCTATAACATGAGAAGTGTATTTCCCTTTTATAAATAGAGACAAAACTCCATAAGCAAAAAAAAAGAAAAAAGAGAGAGACAAAAAGTAAAATACTCTGACCACCCTCCTGTTTTGCCTTAAGTATACAGACCTCCCCTCTATTTTGAAAACCCATAAAAACCTCCCTTAAATTAAAATGTATGTTACACAAACTTCCCTTATATGAGTAAAATACTCTGACCACCCTCTTGTTTTGCCTTTATTACACAGATCTCCCCTTTATTTTGAAAACATACACTTAAGTCCAAATAATTAACTCCGTTAAGAATATTCTAAAAACCAAAAATATAGTATTTTTTAATTAAACTTTATATAAAAATAAAATTTATATATTATTTTACCCTTAATATTGTACTTAATCCCTAGTTTTACTTTTATATTTTGACTAATATTGTTTTAAATAATTTAAGAGTTTTTTTTTTTTAATCTTTACAAATAGTTATCTCTTTGATTATTTTAGCATTGGTTAATGTAAATATAACAGAATGTTGAATATTCAATTAAGTTTTTAAATAAACATGTGCTTGATCAAATGTGTCTATAAATATTTGTGAAAAAATTATTAAATTAGGAATTTAAATGACACATGAAATCTCAAACTTATATAGTTTATTATATTTGATAAAAATATATGTGTTTAATTTATATTTTTAAGTCAAAATTATTTTATAAGATCAAAACTAATAAATTTTTTAACAAATTAGAATGTTAGAAAATCTATTAGAATACATTTTTGGTTGTATAAATTTGGTTTTATATACTTAAATAATTGTAATACTGAAGAGGAACATTTTGGTAAAAAAAAAGTTCAAAATTCAAACTTAATGGTTAACTAACGGTTTAGGTGGATGAAAATATAATCTTAAAATATAAGGGAGGTTTGTGTAACATAAATTTTAATTTTAAGGAAGGTTTCTATGAGTTTTCAAAATAAAGGGTAGATCTATGTAATCAAGACAAAACAAGAAGGTGATCGAGTGTTTTACTCTAATTTTAAGGGAGGTTTATAGTTTTTCAAAATAGAGGGGAAATCAGTATAATTAAGACAAAACAAAAGGGTGATCATAGTATTTTTACTAAAAAAAACGAAAAATACTCATTAACAGTCGATGGATCAAAGCCATCCCTTCTTCTCAGTGACACCCTCGGACCCGGCTTCTCTCCATTGCTTCTCCCCACCGCTGCCATCCGTTGCCAATTTTTTTTTTTTTTTTTTTTTTTTTTTTTTTTTTTTTTGAATTTATCATCTCTCATCCTCCAATCCCTTCAAGCCACCTTGCCCCTCCCCTCACCCTTTTTTTTTTTTTTTCACTTACACGGTTTATGGAACCTGAAACACAATTTTTTTTTATCTTAAAATATTTTAGGGTATTGATTGATACTAAAAAGATATATCAAGATATTGATTGGTACTAAAATATTACCTCATAATTTTGAAAAATTATTTTAAGATTTTTTAAAAAAATCGGATACTAATTGGTACTAAAACAATACTTAAGGATATTGATTTGGTGGTGAAAAAATACTAGATGATCTTGAAAATTTATTTTAGGATTTGGAAATTTTTTTTTCGGATACTTGATCAAGTACTAAAAAAATACCTCGTGATCTTGAAAAATTATTTTAGGATCTTAAAAACAATTTTCAGTGTGTTGATTGATACTAAAAAAATATTTTAGGATATTGACAGGTACGGAAAAAATACCTCATGATCCTAAAAAAATATCTTTGCAAAGATATATTTTTAATACCAACAAGACTGCAAAAAAATTTCAAGATCCTAAATATAATTTTTCCAGATCATGAGGTATTTTTTTTATCACGGTCAAGATTCTTGATGATCTTTTTTAAGACCCTTCTTTATCCTAAAATAATTTTTTAATATCTTACAAATTTGTATTTCAAGTCTTTTGTGGCATAAACCGTGTAAGTGCAAAAAAAAAGGGTGAGGGAGGGGCAAGGTGGCTTGAAGGGATTGGAGGATTAGAGATGAGAAATTGAAAAAAAAAAAATTGGCAGCGGAGGGGAAAAGTACAGGAGAGAATCTGGGTCCGACACGCTCACAGACAAGTCCCTGCAGCGAACAGGCCACCCCACTCTCCTCCTCGCCCCTTACTTCATCTTCTTCAACAGCAGCACCTGCAATTTTCTAAACAAGATACTTAAGTTATAGATTTGCACTTTGCCAATTTCAGAACAAGAGCAGTCGGCTACTGTCTTCTTCGATTTTGATTAGCAGCGGATTTTCAGACCACACATTGAGGTAGGGTTTTTCATGCAATTTCTCTAAGAAGTTCCTTACTATATCTCTTTGAATGCGTGACCTATATGATTACCGATCTTTCTCGTTCACTCTGCAGTCGGCGCTTTCTTTTTCTTGCTTTGCTGCATTTTTTCCCTCCCAAAATTTCTGGCGCCTCTGTGTTAGGATTCGTGCTTGAGGATGTTTTGGTTCTGTGTTTTTCTTGCTTTTGTTGTTTAATTTTAGAGATTTCTTTGGGGTGTTATTGTTCTGGATTTACATGCCCATCTCCATTTATGTAGCGTCTCCCTTCTCTGATCGAAACTTCTGCACTTTGACTTTCTATTATTGCTTGTTAATGCTGGATATTTCATCTTCATTTATCTTGAGTGTTAACTATCAGCAGAATTAAGCACCAGGGCCAGTTTGCCTTTGGTTTGACTGTAGCTTCCTTCCCCCATGGAATATCTTTTGGGGGGTGTTTAGAACGTCTAGAAAGTGTTTGATAGAATGCCTGATGGATTTTCCCCACTTTTTCCCTTCTGGGTTCAAATGGGGTAAGATTTGATAGACAGGGTAAGATGTTCAACAGGTAAGTGTTATATTTAGTAATGTTGACTTTAAGCTAGCCTCATTATATTCGTAGAGGACCGTTAGTTGAAGAATAATAAACTTTCAAGTATTAACAACATCTTGCAATCTAATTATAGCTGGATTGCTTGTAATGTCTATGCCTTGGATCTGAATTAAGCCTTGCTGATTATACATATTCACAATATCCCCTCTCCCTTCCCACAAGAGAAAAAGAAAAAGAAAAAAGTTATTACTTGCAGATTTGAGTAAGGAAATATCGATTATTTTGCAGGCGATTTGTCATGAAAGAGCCTCTTTGTGATGATTTGTGTGTACACGGGAGAGAAGTGCCAACCTATTGTTTAGAAAGTCTCAATTTTTCAAATGGATGCTCCTCTTGCACATGAAGAGACATATAATCTTATCTTCACTCCAATATTTAAAAATCATTGATTGCCATCCACTTTTGGGTTTTGGTCTAACATATTTTATGTGTTGAAGATGTCTGAGTGGGAGAATCTCTCCTTTTGGTTTAACCAATACGAGACCTCTTCCTGATTATTCCCCAAAGAAGTCTGCTATTAAAGACACTGAACTTGTGCATCAAATCTCCACCACAATAAAGCTTTGCCGCTCTGAGCCTCTTCGCCACATTCTTAAACCTTATGAATCCAAATTCAAACCTGATAATCTAATTTGGGTTCTTATGGACATAAAGAATGACTATAAACTGGTTATAGATTTCTTTAACTGGGCACGTCTGCGCAGAGACCCAACACTGGAGGCCCTTTGTATTGTAGTTCATATTATTGTGACATCAAAGGATTTAAAAATGGCACACATACTGGTTCATGATTTCTGGGAAAAACCCAGTCTGGATGTTGATAATTCTTTAGCAAATTTTACAAAGCGGTTAATATATACCTACAAGGACTGGGGTTCAGACCCTCATGTATTTGATATATTCTTCCAAGTCCTAGTTGAAGGTGGGATGTTTTTAGAAGCCAAAAAACTGTTTGATAAATTGTTAAATTATGGTCTTCTGGTCTCTATAGATTCTTGTAATTTGTTTCTAGCTAGGCTGTCGAACAATTTTGATGGAATAAAGATGGCTTTAAAGGTATTTAATGAGTATCCAGCAGTGGGTGTTTCTTGGAACACCATATCTTATAATATTATTCTTCATTGTCTATCTCAATCTGGTATGATCAAAGAAGCGCACCTTTTGCTCATGCAAATGGAATTCAAAGGCCATATGCCGGACATTATAAGTTATAGCACTGTAATTAGTGGATATTGTCAAATTGGACAGCTAGAGAAGGTTGTCAGCTTGTGGAAGAGTTGTAGAGAAAGGGATTTAAACCCAATGAATACACCTACAATGATATGATGATTCTTCTTCATAAGACTGGTAAAGTAGTTGAAGCAGATAAAATCTTATGGGAAATGGAAAGCCAGGGGATATATCCTGATCGTATGATCTACACAACCATCATAAGTGGTTTCTGCAAGTCTGGGAATATCTCAGCTGCCTACAAGTTCTTTGAAGAAATGAAAGGTAAGAAAATAATTGCCGATTTTGTGACATATACTGCTATGATTCATGGATTTTGTCAAAATGGGAAAATGGCGGAAGCTTGCGATCTTTTTTGTCAAATGCTCAGAAAAGGGTTGGAAGCAGATGAGGTTACTTATACAGCACTCAATGATGGGTATTGCAAGGAATGGGAAATAAAAGAGGCTTTTTCTTTACACAACCAAATGGTTCAGAAAGGGTTAACTCCAAATATTTTCACTTATACTGCACTAGTTGATGGACTTTGTAAACATGGAGAGGTAGATATAGCAAATGAACTTCTTCATGAGATATCTGGGAAGGGCCTGCAACCAAATGTTTGCACTTACAATGCTCTCATCAATGGCATTTGTAAGATAGGAAATATAGGGCAAGCAGTAAAATTGATGGAAGAAATGGAACTTGCAGAAATTTATCCTGATACTGTCACGTACACGACTCTTATGGATGCTTATTGTAAGATCTAGGAAATGGCCAAGGCTCATGACCTGCTGCGCAAGATGCTCGATAAAGGACTTCAGCCTACAGTTGTCACATTCAATGTGCTAATGAATGGGTTTTGCATGTCAGGAAAGTTGGAAGATGGTGAAAGACTAATTAAATGGATGTTAGATAAGGGCATAACACCGAACGCAACAACATTCAATTCTCTTATGAAGCAGTATTGCATTAGAAATGACATTTGTGCCGCCACGAATGTCTTCAAGGGCATGTATGCAGAGGGAGTGGTGGCCGATAGTAACACGTACAATATCTTGATTAGAAAGCATTGTAAAGCTAGGAATATGAAAGAGGCATGGTTTTTGCATAAAGGAATGATTGAAAAAGGATTTGATCTCACAGCCGCTTCCTATAATGCCCTTATAAAAGGGTTCTTTAAGAGGAAGAAATTCGTGGAGGCGAGGCAATTTTTTGATGAGATGAGAGCAAAAGGGTTGGTAGCAGAGAAAGAGATATATGATATATTTGTTGATGTAAATTATGAAGAGGGGAATTTGGAAATTACCCTTGAGCTTTGTGATGAGGCAATAGAAAATTGTCTTGTTGGTAAGCCTGTGAAAGATATCAACTCGTAGGGTGAATTTTGTATGCGTTTTAATTGCTTGTTTGATTCTGCTTCTATGGTTTGGGGGCTGATTTGAATTTGATTTGAACCTCACAGATGTTCAAATCATAAGAGCGGCAGTTTTTGAAACTTTCATATGCTTTGCAGAAACTGAAGTAGATTTTCTCACTAACACATTTACAAATATAGAGTAAATTCCCCAATGCTCGACTTCAAACTTAACTGGCACAGAGAATTGGATTGGGCAAAATAGATGTTCTTTCGGCCTCCAAGAAAGAAGCAATTGCAAATAAGAAATCTCAAATGGCAGTTTTTCTTGTAATTCTTTATTTTTCTGATGGGGTAGTTTCCCCATCATTTTGAAGCCTATTAGAGGTGTTGTAATCAATAGATAGTTTCGTGATTGATATAAATTCCTTTTTTTTTTCAATTCTGTAGATTCCTTTTGCTAAACAAGTAGCTTAAACTTATATTTTGGTCAACTTGAATGAATCGTTGCTGCTATTAATTTTATCAGTGGATGTGAATAATTAACGGTTCTCGATTGGCTGTACATGTTGAAACTTTATGGGGGAGAATAGAAATTAAGGGAATATTTGCAGCCCCATATTGTCATACTCATGAAAGAATAGAGATATGGATTTATTTTTCAATATGAAAAAGGCTTTTGATCTTACACTTAGAGAGTTATTAAGGATTGTTTTTCAATTTTATTCTTACTTAATACTCATTTTAAAAGGAGAAAGAAGAGAGAGGTCAGAATTGTGAACTTTATGTAGTTTTTGATCCACCACCAGACCCCGCGCGCTCGCGTGCACACACACACATATATATATTTTGTTCCCAAAACGGTCAAACAATCTACCTCTGTACAGAGAGATCGAGAGAGAGAGAGAGAGTAATATTTCATCTCAATTCTTTTCAAAACTATGATTCTCATCTGTATATAGAGATAGGGAGAGAGTAATATTTTACATTTGTGCAAGATCTTTATATATTCTCCGCTATGATCTTCAATATATGTATGTAAACATTAGTCTAAAGTAAACTTGTGAAATGATTCATTTATTCCATTTTTTGTAAGGACTTCTTACAATAAATGATATATTACATTGATCAATCTGCCATCAATCCTTCAATAATGTTAGAACTAATGACTAGCTATCTGATTCATAATTGTAATTAGTAATCACTAATTGTTTATACTGTAGAATATGCTCCGCAATATTCCTTAGCAGTTGTACAGGTGATGCGTGTGTGGTCCCATATTGTCCTGTAACAAATCCTGTTATTGCATTGTACTATTTGAGTCCTATTTCCACTATAAATAGAATGCTGAGGTCCTGAATGATTATTCGACCTTTTCAGCATTTTCACCTCTGTCTGCATATTTTCTATTCTGTCTTGAAATCTTTCTTGGTATAAGAGCTCATCATCTCTAAAATGGTGTCGTCTCCATTCCTAACTTCCGATGAGACCTCAGCGACTTCAACCATCTGAGCATATTCTCTGTTCTCCTCTTCCAGCCAGACAAAATCCATCAAGTTGGATAGGACTAACTATCTAGTTTGGGAGTCTGTTGTTCTTCCACTCATTGAAGGCAACCAGCTACAAAATCACATTGATGCTATAGTGATTCCTTCGTCACAAACACGCATTGTCTCTGGTTCAACTCGTCCTACTTCTAATCCTGACTTCGAGGAATGGTATGCCATAGACCGAATGCTCGTCGGTTGGCTTCGAAACACCATGACTCAAGATGTAGGTGCACAATTGCTCCATTGTCGCACGGCATCTGGACAAGTGCTCGTGTTTTGACAGCTGCTTTCTCTCGTTCTCGTGTGATGATGTTTCAATATGAGCTTCATCACACAAGGAAAAATGCTATGCTTATGGAAGAATACCTGGCTAAAATGAAATCCATCTCTAATCAGCTTGTTCTCGCTGGATCTCCCATTCCAACCTCAGATTTAATTCTTCATACTCTCAATGGCCTTGATGCGGGGTACAACGCTATTGTTGTTAAGTTAATAGACAAAGCCGACCTTACCTGGGTGGAAGTACAAGCTTCACTTCTGGCATTTGAAAATCGCTTAGAGCGCTCGCCACTTCGCTTACTCTCTCACCGCAACCAACCGCCAATGTCGCTATAAGAGGATCCCATGTTTCATTTGGTCGAGACAGAGGACCCTAGAGAGGTTCTCATGGGACTCCTCGTGGTCGTCACATCGGCGGGGGTCAACAATCTGGCGAAGGTTGCACTGGTCATTGTGGTGCTGGCCGTCCCTATTGCACCTATTGTGAACGCCATGTCCATTATTTTAAAACATGCTACCAAAGGCAAGACAACTGGTCCCGTGGCTCTGACTCTCAACCACAGGCTTATTATGCTAACACCCAAGTTGTTGCCGATCCTGACTGGTACATGGATAGCGGTACTAGTCACCATGTTACTCCGCATTCCACTCGCTAGAACCTACCACTTTGTTGCTCCATTAGGTAAAAACTATCTATATACCTGCACTGAGAATAAGACCCGTATCATGGGCGTTGGTAACTACTCTATATCTTGCTCTTCTTCTAAACTCAAACTCAATGAAGTACTGTTGGTGCCATCGGCAACCAAGAAACTTATTAGTGTTCATAAATTGGTTGAAGACAATCTAATTGCTATAACCTTTACTAATGCCGGTTGTGTTGTGAAGGAAAGGGAAAAAAGTAGAATACTAATGCAGGGAACTCTAAGCCAGGGCCTCTACCCCATGACTAAAGTTGACTCGCAACCTCACGCTCATCTTGCAACCGCTTCCAAGAAGGATGATCATTATGAGTTTTTGCGCGGCACCAAATATTGGGACATCCAAGCAATAAAAACTAAAACAAATCTTACAAAACTGTAATAGTGATGATTATGTCTGTGCAGCCTGTCAATGTAGGAAATCCAAACATTACCATTTTCTAATTCTGTGTCTTGTGCTTCCTCACCTCTTGAACTTATACATACTGATATATGGGGTCTCTCACCGGTTCACTCTAGTCACGGTCACAAGTTTTACATACACTTTATTGATGACTACAGTAGGTACACCTGGCTTTACTCTCTAAAACACAAAGGAGAAGCTATTCAAGCTTTTAATCACTTTCGCCATTATGCTACAAATCAGTTTAACACCACAATTAAGGCCATTCAATGTGATAACGGAACAGAGTATAAGCCTTTTATACCGATTGCAAATGATACTGGAATAGCAATGCGGTACACCTGTCCTTACATGTCTTCACAAAATGGCAGGGTTGAACGCAAACATCGACACATAGTCGAGATGGGCCTTACTTTGTTGGCTCAAGCTAAAATGCCATCAACTTATTGGATAGAGGCATTTCAAAATGCAATTTATTTGATTAATAGGCTTCCCACACCTATCATTGATAACATCTCACCTCTGTTCTTCTTATTTCAGAAAGAACCAGATTATCGTCAATTGAAACCCTTCGGTTATGCATGTTATCCATGTTTAAGACCATATAATTCCCACAAGTTTCAGTATCACAGTCAGCAGTGCCTCTACCTTGGTCCTGCGAAGCAACATAAAGGATACTGGTCGTTTATATATCTCTAGGCATGTTGTATTTGATGAAAGTACTTTTCCATGTATTTCAGGATTCTTCAACCGCCAAGCAGCTATGCCTCATTCTGATGATAATGCTCTTTCATTGATTATTTACTCTCGATCTAACTTGTCTACTACCTCATGAGATGTAGAATCAATCACTCCTAGATCCAATCATCTCAATGACAGGCCCTTATCACCACCGGATTCATTACAATCAAGTCCAAGCCCGTCTTTACCTCCTAATGGATCTCCATCGTCACTCAATATGAATTCAAATCCAGTGGTTCAAGCCCAACCTGTGGCCCATAGTCAATGTTCACAACCTAATGTTCCAGACCTGACTTGCACTCCTGCCGCATATGCTCCAGACCCGACTCCGACTCCTGCCTCAAATATGCACCAGATGGTTACTAGGGCAAAATCAGGGATCACCAAGCCGTGGTGTCCCTTTATTGGGTTGCTCCAATCAGAGACGCCGGATTCCATTGCTCAGGCAAGTACACCTCGTACTGTTGCCGAGGCTCTCTCCTCCCCTCAGTGGCATTGTGCGATGCACAAAGAATTCAATGCTCTGTCACTCAATAATACCTAGGTTCTTGTGCCTTTCGACAAATCCAAGAAAATAGTCGACTGTCGTTGGATTTTTAAAACCAAGTTCAGACCCAATGGATTGATTCTCAAACATAAGGTGCGTCTTGTTGCGAAAGGATTTCAACAGGCAGTCGGTGTGGATTATTTCGAGACATTTAGCCCAAGAATCAAACCGACCACGGTCGTCTTATCCTTACTCTTGCTGTAAATTTTCGATGGCAAATCTAGCAACTAGACGTCAATAATGCATTTCGAATGGCTATCTTCAAGAGGATGTGTATATGCGCCAACCTGAAGGATTTTGTAATCCTCGGACCCCTAATCATGTGTGCAAACTGGTGAAAGCGATTTATGGTCTCAAACAAGCACCCCGTGCTTGGTTCGATTGTCTCAGACTCATCTTAACTCAATGGGGTTTTCAAAATTCGAAGTGTGATATCTCCTTATTCTTCCTGAGAACTCGTTCACTTCTGGTTTTTATTTTGATATATATGGATGATATCCTGATTACTGGCAACAATTCTGGTTTCATTCAGGATTTTATTGTCAAATTAAATGACAATTTTTCTTAAAGATATGGGTTATTTGCACTATTTTCTTGGATTAGAGGTCTTTTGAGATAATACTGGTCTTTATCTCAACCAAGGTAAATACATCATGGATCTCTTACATCGTTTCAGTATGACTGATTATGCTCCTGTTCAAACTCCTTTGGTTACAGGACGACATTTTTCTTCTACCGATGGTACTCCTATGACCAATCCCTCTTTATATCGCCAAGCTATTGGTTCACTTCGCATGTTACCACCACTAGACCCGATATTGCTTACTCTGTGAACAAATTAAGTCAGTTTTTGTCATGTCCTACGGATGTTCATTTTCAGGGGGTGAAACGTATCTTTTGTTATCTTAAGGCTACATATAATTATGCCTTACATTTAAAGCCCTTTCGTTCTTTGCAATTAATGGCATTCACTGATGCTGATTGGGCTACTGACTTAGATGATAGGAAATCTATGCATGGCTGGTTTTTGTGTCTATTTGGGTGGAACCTTGGTCTCTTTGGCTTCACGGAAACGCAGAGTAGTGTCAAGAGCAAGTTGTGAATCTGAGTACGAGCCCTTGCGGATGGAGCAGCTGAATTGAAGTGGCTCTGTTCTTTAATTTCTAAATTGGGGTTATATCTAACAAGACCCTTCGTCATTTGGTGCGATAATCTGAGCGCTCAGGTTCTTGCCTCCAATCCAGTGCATCATTCTAGAAGTAAACACATCAACATTGATGTGCACTTCATCCGTGATCAGGTCCTAGCTGGAGATATTAAAGTTGCCTATGTTCCTTATCATCATCAAATTGCTAACTGTCTCACAAAAGCTTTGACTCATAATCGGTTTAGCTATTTAAGGAACAAACTTGGTCTGTGTCCCATACCCTCTCGTTTGAGGAGGAATGTTAGAACTAATGACTAGCTACCTGATTCATAATTGTAATTAGTAATCATTAATTGTTTATACTATAGAATATGCTCTGCAGTTGTACATGTGACGCGTGTGTGGTCCCATATTGTCCTGTAACAAATTCTGTTATTGCATTGTACTATTTGATTTCTATTTCCACTATAAATATAACGTTGAGGTCCTGAATGATTATTCAACCTTTTCAGCATTTTCTCCTCTGTTTGCATATTTTCTATTCTGTCTTGAAATTTTTCCAATAAGATTATTGATTTGTTGATACCTAAGTTGTCCTCAAACATAAAAAGAACCTTGCCGCATCAAATTCAATTACTCTCTCTCCCTCAAAAACAAAAAGGGGAAAAATGAAACAGAGCAAAACAACAAAGTCCATGGCCTTGTAACTAACGAAAACAAAAATAGAGAGCCCGTTTATCCTAAAATTTTGAACATTTACTTGAATCCATAATTTATTATTTGCGGCCATGAGGTCCGAATCCGATCCTTTCACCTTCAACATCGTACACTACCTCCTTTGTCTTTTGCTGTGTATCAATATCAATATAAACTTAATAGGAATAGCAAAATGAGCCATGCACTATTGCTTTCCTCACAACTTACTGTTCAATTCAACAGTAGCGGCTTCTAATGTAAGCCGTTTCCACGCAAGCCGCTGTTTACATCATCATGCCATTTATTTCACTGTCCTCATTCTTTTTCCTTTGCCCAGTGTCCTTCTTCGGGTGAAATTTTGAATTTGGAATTTCAAAATGCCTTTCTTCTCTTCGGTTGCAGATCCATTTCAAAATGACGAAGTAAGGGAGGTCCCAGTGGATGAGGTATCCGGGCGTGCTTGTCTTAGGGTTTCCAAATTCCATTCGAACGCTTCGCCCTATTCAGTTCCGGTTCAAATCTTTCGTGTTTCTCTCGTTCATTTGCTTTGAGATTTGTGATTTTGTCCCTTTTGGTATTAAGAATTGCTTTCGATGCGTCCTTTCTTTCTTCATTACGATTGTTACCTTGATGATTTAAACATACCCGCTTGTTTGAGTTAGTTTATGCCTACGAGAATTGAAAAGTGCCGAGACGTAAAAGAAATCCAAGGACAAAAAAAAGACAAAGAAAGACAAGCCGAGTCGTGATGGAGATGCTAAAGAATTGCATATTGGGGATCCCACCGAAAATGTTTCAAAAATTGATAATCTTGAAGCATCAAATAATGGTGTGGCGGACAAGAAGAAAGATTCTAAAAAAAAAAGGAAAAGACCGACTTCAAGAAAATGATGCACTACTTGCGATACAAAGGAAGATGAGGACCCCAAGCGCGAAAGATGGACGGTCTCATAGAATCCAAGGAAGGAGATCATCAAGCAAAAACAACTTCAAACTTGGGGAGTGATTCAAATTTTAATAAAGGAACTACTGGTGCAAGTGGTCAAGTTGGTGGTGATCGACACCAAAGACACATGACAAACAACATAACAGAAGACAAATGAAACCTAATGAAAAGTTTTCGAGAAGAGGTCTCGGAAGAAGGGCAACTCGCTATCGAGCCTTATATTGTTGCTCACAATATACTTCTTTCCCATGCAATAGTGGGCGATATTTACGGAAAAAGTACAAGGTAT
Source organism: Acacia melanoxylon (assembly GCA_019022615.1). Classification (NCBI taxonomy): domain Eukaryota; kingdom Viridiplantae; phylum Streptophyta; class Magnoliopsida; order Fabales; family Fabaceae; genus Acacia; species Acacia melanoxylon. The sequence goes on along the minus strand of JAFJYJ010000149.1, from coordinate 92,854 downwards.
GTTTATTTAGCTCCATGAATTATTTCTATAACCAAATGAAGGACCGTATGAGTTTGAACTAATTGAAAACAATACAACTCAAGCCAATGACTTATACATATACAAGCATGCCGAGTGTACGAGGCTCCCACTAGGTGGGGTCTAGGGAAAGATATGTACGCAGTTTTATCCCCATAAGCGAGAGATGTTTCCAGAATTTGAAACCGTAATCTTCAAGTCACAAAGGAAATAAATTATCATCACTTGCAAGAGTCTTTTGAGAAACAATTTTTTTTTTTTTTTGGCTCAAAATTTTGAGAAACAATTAAACAAGTATATGACGAAATTTATCGATATAGTTATAGAGTAACAATTAACAAGAGACAATGAAATTATTTTCGAACCAAATGAGGGGATCAAAGTGTGAGTTTGAACTTTTGGGATTGTTGAGATTTACAGAAGTAACTGTACCATGTTAGATACTTAAGATATGAAACAACATCGTTTTATGTAATATAGAATTGTTAAAATGACAATACACCGAGTAGTTTGTGCGGCGCTTATGTTCTTGTAACATATGGTCTCGTGCCTTGCATATTTGAATGATATATATTGATGATTCTTATCTCTTATTCCTGAATTAAGTTCTCCAATCCATTTCCATTTAAATTAGTTTTTAAAATAAAATTTTACCAATTAGACATTGGAATATGTTCGTAAAGATAAAATAAATTGAGTATTTTTGTTTTCCCATTTTAATGGCTATTGAGATATGGCAATTTCGCTTTTTATACAAGTCAATTTATTTTTAATTAACTTCCTTTGTAAGATTTTTTATATGATTTCGAAATGATATATGTAAAATTGGTAATTAACGAAGGTTCAATTATACTCTCTCGATTCCTCTAGGGTTTTATTTTGTGCTACATTTCCTATGGCGGAGGCTAGAACAAATTTAAGTTTTTACGAGAGCTTGTAGTTGAGCTATCTTGTCTTTTTGGAGTGTTGGGAATCCCATGTGATGTTATTTTGTGAAACTTTTATTGTTGATCTCCAAATATTAGTTCTACAATACAGAATGCGTAGTTCTATCATTGTGGGTGATGTAGTGGCCTCAACCCTAAACCCCCTTCAACTATTATTTTTGGAAGAAGTAGGTTTACTTGCAAGTAAGTGAAATTACCCTTTCTTTTAAACTTATAGATATTTCAAGCTTTTTGTTAATTCCGTGTCTAACTTGGCTTGGCGTATGGAGGTTAGTAAAATATTAGTTAATGCTTTTCTTTTTTGTATTGATGAGCTGAAAATATGGATATAACTTCTGATTCTCCTTTGTTCCGTTCCTTGATCATATCTGAAAAAGGCTAGCTTCATTATGCCATGTACCATTCGATGACACTTGAAAGTCATATCTCGCAAGCTACATTAATCATGTGCAATTATATGTCGCTTTATCAAAGAGTTAACAATATTGCGGGTTTAAAAATTCTTATACAAGATGGGAAACAATATTTTGTTTACAAGGAAATCTTTAGAAATGTTTAGAGAGATAATTGAGATATTGGATGTTCATTTTATATATATGAATGTTTATGTAATCTAATGGCTAGCATGTTCATATTATTTTGTTGTTGCTTTTGAGCTGTTACATACGTTGATAAACATGAAAGCTTACAACTACTGATGTTGCTGTGGTGCATGTTGTGTTTTCAGATAAAGAGGGTTGGCGGATTTGAAATATATTCTTTTCTTTTACTATGCTTTGTATTTTATTCAATTACTTAATAATTTGGATGAGTTTAAGGAGAGGATACTCTGTAGTTTTTCTGAATTGTTGCACCGCGCAATGCGCGGGGGGATTTCGTTCTTGTTTCCAATAACAGCAACGTGATCATCATCTTCTTCTTCATTCGCAGCAAACCCTAAACACGCTTGTTCTTCACTCACTACGTCTAGAATCCCAGTTGAGTCCAACCTCATGTTCACCCCACCGCCAAACGACAATGAAACCTCTGACAAGTGAACAACTTCGTACCCACTCAGTTTGTAGCACGTCTCTAGTACGTCAAACGGATCCGCCTTCGGGTACATCGACATCTGTCACTGAAACTCGTCTCTTACGGCATCGTACGCCACCGGAGGGAGCCATGTGACTTCACTATTAATGAACGTGCTGGAGGATGCAGAGACCGGGATATTGACGCCAGAGACGGTTATTCTGACGAAGTCAAGGCCGTAGAAGGAGGAGTTCTTTAATATGGAAGAGCATGGAATGTATGTGATGTTGCCCGATTTGTCCGACGGAGGAGAGGGGATCAAGGCCAAGACCGATCAACCCCGCCAAGTTGTTGAAGAGACCCGGTGTTGTTACGGGTCGTAGCCAAAGAGAAGCCGTCGAAGACATCGGTGGGAGATATGGTTAGTTTGTCCTTAACGAAGTAGCCATTAGAGATGGAATTGTCACCGTATATAAGAGCACACATGCAAGTCCTTGTTGTTGAGTTAAAAAATCCTGAAGATATATGCAGTCACAGGGAGATACATTAGAGGCACCATAACACTAAAAATATGAAATGTTGATCTATAAGCATAAGTATACAATAGTTTTTTTTTTTAAAAAAAAAAGATTAAGGAAGCTAAATAAATAAGTCAGTCATAGAATATGATGTGTATCATTTGATTATATGTCAGTTTTTAAATCAAACAAATTAGTTTAGTATAAAACATATAAATATAACCGCGTAGCGTGGAAAGCCGAGAACACTCGGGAAGAAGAGCAAGGGATGTTGGAGAAAGAATAAGATTGAGAAGGGTCAAAGATGGGTTGGTTCGGTGATATCGAGTCACGGGTCCAAGTGAGGTCACCGCCATTGTCCACGTAGAGATAGATCTCTCGGGCCGTCCCACCCCCACCGTGACGAAGACATGGCCGGAAGTCTGAATCGGTCCAACCCCTTTGAACTAATATTCTCTTGGGTTTGTGTCTTGGAAAGCTTGGCGTGGATTGACCTCACTCTGGATTTGTCTTGCTTCGGATTTCGTTTGTGTGGTATAATGAATGAAGACGATGAAGATGAAGATGTGTGTTGCTTTGGTTTTGAACATGGCCCGTGCTTGTGTACCACTTCTAAAGATCCTCCATGCCCGCTTGCACTGTTCATCTGAATGTACTCAATCTAATTGAAAAAACGTGTCATTATAACTTATTTAATATAATCAAATTAGGTAAATGGTTTTTATATTAAGTACCGGAGAGAGTATATATTATAACAAAAAGAGAACCTTGAAGAGGAGAGGTGCAAGAGGAAGAAGGAAAGAGAGAGCTGAGAGAGACACGGTGATGAGTATTTTGTTGAAGCTCGAAAAGATGGTGAAGAAGAAGAAAACCAGAAAAAGAAAGGCAAACAGGAATGGATTTGAAGAATAAGATGCCATTGGAAGAACGAAGAAAAGATGGTTAACTTCCTTTGTTTCAAGAGGCCACAAAGGATACACTAAATGTAGGGATGGTTGGCCTTTATAGGCTCATTAAATTTAATATGGTTGGTCATAATTTTTACCATCTGATCCTATCTTGTAATTATAAAATTATTAAAATCCCATTTATTTATATAGCAGACGAACTAGTTCATTTCATTTAGCTGGTCTGGTCACGATCGTATTAACAGGCTACTCTCCGTCCTCAAGCCAAATAGACCAATTAAGATGTGTGAAGCCCCCAACGATTTCATCTCCAAGGCTAATGATACCTTAATTGGGATCAAAGACCTTCAAGATTACTCCTCTGACCCTATTTATTGAGAAGAGAGAGAAGCTTTTTCAGCCTCTTTATAAGTCACTTCATTAAAATTTTGAGATGAATGTATATTAAGTAAAAGTAAAATTGAAACATTATTAAATTTTATGGCAGAGTTAATAAAATTTAGGCTTTTTTTTACCTATGTGAAAAATATTATAAATATCCTATAAATTGGACCAGATGAGTATTTCTTTTATAATACAAAATTTTCAAATCTCAAATCCAAAACATTGACAACGAGTCTTTATATAATAATACTCCCTCCGTTTTTTTATAAGATAGGATTTTTTAGTAGTCATGTTTGTTTAAGTTTAAGGAACGTTTAATTTTTTATTTTTTTTTGTAAACTCTTAATTTTATATAATAATACTCTCTATGATTTCCTCTCTCAAAGGCTATTGATATCCTAATTGAGTTCGACAACATTTCTAAGATTTTTTTTTTAATCAATACAACAATTTGATATGTATGCATGAAGTATGATCAGTGGCGGATCTTAGTTGATACAAGGGGGCCAAAAAACAAAATTTATTCAGAATTTTTTTAAAAGAATTTAATATAATGTAAAACTTAATGTATTTTTACATAAGCAAATATTTATTCCAAAGCCATGGCTACCCAAAAACAAAAATTGTTCATAATTTTTTTTTAACTATTTAGTGAGTATATATTAGCCCGCCAAATATTTATCCCAAAGTCCACCATTGCGTACGATACTTCTTATCTCATACCGTATAAACTATAAAGTATATTAACGTTGCCAACAAGCTGGGTTATATATGTCGTACGCTATGAAGGGATCATATGTTACACTATGTAGTAACTCATGAGGAATTTCTGGTTTGGCTTTTTCCACATAGTAATTTCCCGAATTTGTGTGTGTATAATATTTCATCTCAACTTTTCATATATTACATTCGATCCTTGTTCCGCTATGAATACTTGTCCATGGTATCTCATATCTTATTTTGGCATCAATGACCTTCAAGATTGTTGGCCACACTAGATCTTTTTTTTGTTTGCTTGAGATTATATTAAATTTATTATCCCTTCATTATTCTACCCACAAACATTGAATTAGTGTAAGCCTGAAGGTGGTGAATTTAATGATAACTCAACGGAAAATCTAGAAAACAGATACCTTGATTGGGATGAGAAAGAATTCAAGTAGAATAATCAAAGATATAGTAAAAAAAAGAAAACATTTTACAGATTTAAAATTATTTTGTATTTTAGTTTTCATCGGATTTCATTATAGAACATATATCTGAAATATTGTTAATTTATCTCTTTACAATATAAAAGCTTTAATTTTGCGTCTGACAAACAATATTAATGAATGAATAACCCAAAGCAATAGTAACACAAACAAATTACAGTCGCATTAGTAACTGATCAGGAAAACAAAATATCCCAACAACACACACTGAAATTTCTCACTTTATTTAGGAAACTCTTCAAAACTATATACATATAAGGAAAAAAACCAGCAAATTAACCACGGAATTATATCGCTAATCAATTACTGACCGCTATTTTATGACGTATTCATCAAATTCCGTCACTAATCCACTGTTTTAATTTATTTAGTTATATAAAACATGAAGTACTATTTTACATTTGTTCTCCACAGAAATACATAGACACACAAGGATGCTTCATTCCAAACCGATCTGTCACGCCTCAATTATTTTCTTACAGTTTATTTCAATCTACCAGATATTATACTTTTAGTGGATGGAGCAACTATTAATTAGTTGCAACCACGAGGTCTAAAGCCAATCCTTTCACCACCAACATCATACACTATCTCCAGTCTTTTTTGCTGTGTTCCCAATAATAGCCACGTTCTCATCTTTCTTATTCGCAGCAAACCCTAAACACACCTGCTTTTGGCTTGCTTACACAACCCCTATTCCGGCCAACTTTACCTTCACCCCACCTTTGAACAACAACGATATCGATGGAACAGAAAACGACTTATACCCACTCAGATCGTAGCATGTGCCTAGCAAGTCATCCGAATCCCCCTTGGGGTACCTCGCCGACATAAATTTCTGGAACTCATCACTCAGGGGACTGTATGCTGTCGGAGGGAGCCGTGTGATGACCGTACCAGAGTCCACGACCGTGCCGGAGGAAAACACAGAGGCGGCGATGGGGAGATTGGCGCCACCGAAGGCGATTCCGATGAGGTCAAGGACGTAGAAGGAAGAGTTCTGGAGGTTGGAAGAGAACGGAATGTATTTGATGTTAGTGTTGGAGGATACTCCACCGAAGTTGAGGAAGCCTACGGTATTGGGTGTGGAGGGGAGGCAGTAGGAAAATATTTTCCGGTATTTCTGGGCTGTTTGTTCCACAATTGAGACCGGCCTCCGGCCAAGGCCGAGCAATCCGGCGGCGCCGCCGAAGAGTCCCTGGTTGTTCTGGCCGCAGCCGAAGAACAAGTTGTCGAAGACGTCAGTAGGAGAAACGGTCAGTTTTTCCTTAGCAAAGTAGCCGATGGTGAAGGATCCATCACCATATTGAACACGGTAAATGCAAGCTCTCGTTGCTTTCGAACACGCTGGCGTAATTCCCAGAGGTATATGCAGATATAAGAGTTCAAATGTATTACTACCTCATCCTTAATGAGTCAGTTGACTTTTTTCATGTTTAAAGAAGTTAAATAAATTAATAAATCATATTATATATTGTATATTATTAAATTATATACTACCTCCGTTCCTAATTATAAGAGCTAGTTGACTTTTTTTTTGAAGAAATTAAGGAAGCTAAATAAGTTACTTAATCATTTCATATGTATTTTTTTAGATTATATATTTGTTTATTTGTCAAACTATTTAGTTTGAAGAAAAAAATAAAAATACTCTAAGCTAATTTAGTTAGTTTCCTTAATCTCTCCAAAAAAGTCAACTAGCTCTTATAATTAGGACCGTAGGGAGTATCATATAAATGTGGAAAATAATAATAATATAAATACTTAAATGTAATTGATTTAGCTTTTTAAATTTTTTTTGTTAAAAAAGTCAGCTCCCTCTTGTATAATGACGATACTGAATAAATGAACAAGAGAGAAAGAAAGATGATATATATACATACCTGTGGAAGAGACAAGCTGGGAACACTGGGAAGAAGAACAAGAGATGTTGGAGTAAGAAGAAGATTGAGAAGGGTCAAAGATTGGTTCCTTCTGGGAATAGCAAGAAACAGAACAGGGCTTACACTGAGTCCAGGTGAGGTCACTGCCTGTGTCTGTAATACCCTGATAATTATTTATCCTAATATTATATTTCGATAGATAATACCTATTGAAAATAGGTGAACATGTGGTTTCAAATAATAAGTAATAATTATCTTATTTTCTAAGGTAATTACTATAGAAATTAGGAGAGATAAAGAGCTAAAATGTATTTTTAGAGCATTAAATGGCCTAAAAATATTATGATAAATCCCAAGATGTAGTAAAATATTTATAAAAAATTAGAAAGTATGTTGTCTCTAATTTTAGGAATTTTTGGGATAATTTCCCTTGAAAAATAATGAGGCGAAATTAAGTATTATTTTGGGATCATAAGTGACCCCATGATTTTTAATATTTTACATGGGATATAAAATACCAATGTAAGTAAAATAGTTGTGAGATAATGATTTATCCTAATTAATAAAATTATCAAAAATTAGTAAGTGGCTAATCTGGTAATTAATGGGATAATTAAGGTATAAAGTAAATGAATTAAAAATAATTTAAATAATTATTTTTAATTGGAGAAATTCGAAATTATTAAATAAATAAAATATAAAAATAATAAAATATTTTATGCTTAGAAAAATAAATAAAAATAAAATAAAAATATCTAGATATTTTGAATAAAATAATAATATATATGGTAAAGAGCGGCGGGACATTTGAGAATGGATAGAAATAAAATCCTACACCAAGATATAGGGATATAGCCCGAGTCATCCTGACTTTTTATGAACCAGTGAAATTTATCTCGGATTGAGCGGTCTCCGAAGTCGGTTCGGAACCAACAAGGTATTTAAGACACCTGATAGAAGAGAGAAAAATGCAGATAGAGGATTTAGAGTCAATACTGAAACAAGTAGTTGCCGTGAATTAGGAATCTAGTGACTTAGGTCAGATCATATTACAAACCAGTGGATTTTTGCCTAGACGCTGACGCTTCCGGAATTCAATTCCGTAACCGAAGACGTCTGTCCTAAAATCTTCAGCAGATAACGGAATACCCTTAATGGGATCATAAATTTCATTAAACTAGATATTCCTAATGAGAAAGAAAGAAACTTCAAAACTCTGCCGTCAGCATTTCGCGATTCGTCAAGATTACGCGTTTCGGACACCGGACTGAAACTTTATCGGTACCGGCTCAGATGTCACCATCAAGATGACATCATTTTCTTGACTTTTTGGGCCAAGGAGGTCGGCACACTAGGTGGAGGGCCAAGATGGCTTATGGCCAAAACCCTAGATCCAACGGTGCAAGATCGATCCGGAGTTGTAGGTTGTTTAATGAAGTTGCATGGTTTTTAACCCGAAAACCTCTATAAATAGCAAGCTCCCTTCCTCTCATTTCTCACAATTCCTAGAGCTTTCTAGAGAGAAGTTAGAGAGAAGGCGAGCCGTAGAAGTGCTAGCCAGGCCCGGGTAAGTTCTTCGGTCCTTAGTCTTTAGTTTCTGTAGTTCTTTCGGTAGATATAGTAGGAATGCTAGATTTATCTTTAATTTTTCAAGATAGTCTAGATATCATATTTAGGGGTAAATATGATATATATTTCAAAAATATGATGAGGGAAAAGATCTGTCAAAATTACCGGAGAGATAGAGCGAAAAAAATGGGCTCGGCGAAATTCCGCCGATCAGGGGTTCAGGGGCAAAATGGTAATTTGTACCTAAAATGCCTGTTATAGTGCTAGAAGTTGATAAATGTTATCCTTATAGGATATCTAAGATAATCGGACCGCTGTCGTACCGCTGTTTCACCTGCTGTCAAAAACATACCGAAGTACCGTCAACGAAGGATATCCGAGGATTCCGGAGGCAGATTTGATGGACGGGCGTATTACTATACCGTATACATGAATAGTACCGTGTACGCGAATAGTACCATATACGTGAATAGTACCGTATACATGAATAGTAAATTACTATTCACATAGAAGGAAGGTACGTTCGCGTACTGTAACACTAACTCTGATGGTTATTGTATGCATATATGTATTTTCCTCTCATCATGCCGTATTTTCTATGTTGTGCCTTAACCTTACATCTGATCCGTATTGTTATTGCCGTCCATATCCGATTATGTACAATGTCCGTTGTGCCTTAACCTTACATCCGATCCGTATTGTTATTGCCATATATATCGATTATGTATACCCTACTTTGAACGTAGTAAGTGTCGTCAAAATTCCATGTATATCTGTAGTACATATATGATGTATGTAAACATGAGGTTAACCGTTACCTGGGGTACGGTGCATTGGACCTCAGCTCTTAACATAGCGTCAGGTTCGGGAGGAACGAGGACCGAGGAGAAAGGCAAGCGGCCGCATAAAGACCCTACGAAGACGTTCCTCCGTTGTTATGTACTTTTGATAACTCTCGGTCGTTGTACCGCTTTTGTAATCAGCCAGACTTACGGCATTTTAAATATATGTATCAGTTACTCAATCGCTCTGATGCTCTACTCTGATGAAAAAAAAAATATACTGCTTTTGAAAATGGGATGTTACAGTGTCGAAGACGAGAGATAGATCTCTCTTAGGGCTTCCCAGCCCCACCGTGACATAGTAGTTCCCCTCCCCGAGAGGATGCCGACTTCGCCGGAATCGAGTTCCGTCCGATCCCTTCTTTGAAGTCTCTACTTGTTCTTGTGGCGGTTCGATGTGTTTTGGAAAGCTTGGATTGGATTGCCCTAACTCCGGCTTCGTCCCGCTTCAATATCTCATTGTGTTGTATAATGAAAGAAGATGGTGAAGATGAAGAAGAGGGTTGCTTCAGCTTTGAACATGGCCCATGCTTGTGTACCACTTCCAAGGATCCATTCCTATATGTGCCTGTTCATCGTTTATGATCACTAAATAACTTGAGTTATCACTTCTTCTTTTTTTCATTTCTTTGGGTGCCACTTCTAACTCTAATGTCATTTACCTCCATATATATTTTCGGTTAAATTGTGAAGACTGATCATGCAGAGTATTGGTATTATAAAAATCAATCACCAGGCATGTAAATAAATTGATGTCAATTAAAAATTCATATGGTGACCACATCATCAAAGAGAAATTAATGGAAGGTAGAATGAACCTTGAGGAGGGGAGCTGCAAGAGGAAGAAGGAAAGAGAGAGCTGAGAGAGACACGATTATGAGTGTTATGTTGAAGCTCACTACTGTCTTCTTCTGATCTTATTGAAGAAACAAAGCTTTTCTTCTCATAGAAGAAGAAGAAGAAGAAGCAAACCAGAGAAAGAGTAGAAAAGAGGAAGGGATTAGAAGAAGAAGAAGAGGAAGAAAAAGAAGCCATTGAAAGAAAGAAGAGATGGTTAATTTCTTTATGACTCAAGTGGCCACACATGATACAATCTTAATCGATATAGTTGGCTTTTATAGGACAAATTTCATGGCTGATCTTAATAATGTTTGTGTTAAATTAGATGAGTCACACTTGGATTGCACAAATTAATAAAGTATATATGCATGTTAGAAATAAGTTATACAACTATATATTATTTAATAGCATGATTTAGTATAAATTTAAATTTTTCTTGATGTTGATGCATTAGATATATATATCTCGTGTATGTAGGGAGGTATTTGAAAAAGACTCGTCATGCTTGCTTCTATTTTACTCAAATTAATTATCAGTAGTAAAATCATACTGTAATACGAGTTTTTGTGATTTATTTAGTACGTACCCTCCCACTCCATTCCAATTCATAATTAGCATTGTCAATAGGCTCACCATAATGGTCATCTTTTCACACTTCTCGAAATAATTATCAGTAGTAATCATCATATACTATAATACTGTTATGAATCTAAAGGAAATATAGAAGAAAAACCAGAGAAGTTCTAGAGAGAGGAGAGGGAAATTCTCATTAAGTATATCACAGAATGTTTACACAAGGCCTCTATTTATAGACCTTCAATAGTTACTATGCAATGGACATCCACATAATAATATATTTATAACACTCCCCCTTGGATGTCCATTTATGAATGTTCCTCATTAAAAACTTTAACTAGGAAAAACCCAGTGGGATAAAAACCTAGCCAAAGAAAAGAGTACATCATCCATTGATACACTTTTTAATGTTGCCTCATTAAAAACCTTTCTAGGAAAACCCAGTGGGACAAAACCTAGATAAGGGAAAAAGAGTACAGCGTGTATCGACTCCCCCTCTTCATTACATCAGATTTTTCTCCCCCTGATGACAATATTACATACAATAACTTTGTAAAGATGAAGAACTATATTTTGCTGATAATCAAGATACATTAGAGCTTTATGGTACTTCTGGACCATGTAGTTCTTCTTCATCTTCTTTTCAATGTCTTTCTTTCAGTAGTCGAATATTGTATTGTTCGCTATGGAACAATAAAAACATCCATTCTTATCATTCATTTGTCCATTGTGTACCTGCAAATTCTAAATTTGCCAATAAAAGCATAATGAATATTAACATAATTACTAAATAATCACATAAATATCAGATACTTCGAGATCTTTTCATAAAGATGCATGGACATATAGAATTATTTTGTGCATCATTCTTTCAATAAATATTTAGGCTTCGTGCCATATATAGATTTATTTAATAATGTTTTCGAGAACTTGAATTAAATGCTTTTAACATCTTGAATCCTTCAGGGGCTTGTGCTTCATGCACTTTAATTTCTTCAGGGATATATATACTTCTGGCATTTTAAATCCTTCAGGGATATATGCTTCTGGCATTTTTAAATCCTTCGGGGACATGTGCTTCTGGCACCTTATGTCCTTCTGGGACATGTGCTTCTGGCACCATCTTATTAATTTTGTTTTATGATTCACATTATCATTCATTATATCATGTGCTATATCATAAGCAAATATATTGTCAACGTTGACTTTCTTTTGGTCTCATCGATTAATATTCATAGTTTATTGAGATATCATTATTTTAACATTTTCATGTACCTGGGTCTCTTCGGGACTACAACATTCTCTTCGGAGATATCTCTACTTGGAGATAATAACTCTTCGTGGAGATAGCTCTTCCTGGAGCATTTAACTTTTATTAATTATCCTCAACTCGATCATCTATATTCTTAGCTCCTTTTCTCTTTTGAGGATTTATCTTTAAAATCGATGGACCTACTACGATTTAGGCGTGGTTTATAGTATGTTGTCCTTCACGGACATCAATTCTCATAGGAGCATTAGCATTTGAAACATGTGACTTTATCACTTTCTTTAGGTCAGTAAATGCTTCCGGCATTTAATTAGCTAAATTTTGCAAATGAATTATCTTTTGAACTTCCAGTTCAAATTGTTTTGTACAATAATCAAAATGAGTCAATGATAACTCATTTCAACTGATATCTTTTCCCAACTGCCTATTTTCTCCCCCTCATATTTGGAAAACAATATCGAATCTCAATTAACAAATCATGCAGTGTAAGTCTCCTAAATCCATTTGTTACCTTTAGAAACATCATTTTGTTCCATTTAGAGACAAACAAGAAGAAGGAGGTCCTTACACTACATTTAAACTAACATTCATTCTATAACACTCTATGTGCATTATGGAGAATTTATAAGTATTGCACATTCAAACATTCTAAGATAGAATTAATCTGGTTCTTGACCAAAAACCAATTTTACGGGAGAGTTTTGTTGGTTTATATAAATGATACAATAATCAAATATACCAACATAAAAACTTTGTTCTCATAAGCATTGATCTAGCTATTTATGGATGCTATAATACATGATTTCTAGATTGTATAATCTGGAAATAGTGTGTTTTAATATATACAAACATCATTGCAAACTTCAGGTTGCATTCTTACAAACTTCTGGTTGTAAGCTTAGCATATCACATGTAATCATTTTGTAGATGCATCTTTCAGATTTACATGTTATTTTGATGGGCCCAAATAAATATGTTTGATATATTTCCAGAGATACTGAGATCCATTGCAAATCATGATCAATGAGAACAAGCATCATATAACATATAACAATATGTTGGTTATTCATGAAGAATCTTCTAGTTCTTCAATGAATGTCAATACATAATCTTATTTGCATTATGTATATATGACTTGGAATATCAAAACAAGTCATGCTAACAATTAATTTAAATCAGTAAACTTCTTGTTTACTGTAACATATATTTCAATCAATCATAAAATTTTTCAATACTATGACATTCATTTTGAGAAATCTATGAGATAATGTGAGAAGTATATAACTTTTCAAACATTATCTTATACTTGTATTCTAACTCACACTTGTTTTCTAACAATCTCCCCCTCAAGTGTGAGTCATATAAACATTTTCAAAATCATTTTTCGAAAAATTTATGTTTAGTCTTCAGGAGTAAACATATAATATTACATCACTAAATACAAAGTCCACCATATATGAAGATATTCATAATCAAAATAATGTAGAATCACACAGATTTAGAATCTCACATATGATTCTCATATCAATAAATTTATGAAATATGAGGACAAAATGACAACAAATTAATCTTTGCATTACCTTCTGGGCTTATTCTTTCTCTATAGTTCATTGCCCTTTTATTGACAAATATTGGATTTGTATTAGCAAACTTCTAGTTTGTATTTACAATCCCTACATTAAAATTTGTAAACTTCTGGTTTACAAAAGCATACGTTTTCTATATTATATCTATTTATGCAAATATCTTATAGAGTAATCAATACATAATTTTATTTCTTTCGAGGTAAAATATTTACTCTTCCTGAGCCTTCAATCAAATGTATTCTAATGTGATTAGAATACGAACTTAAAACCTTATGGCTTCGTGCCATTTAAAATTCATGGCTAAGGAATTCTTTCTATCGGGATATGATCGAACATAATGCATTTTAATGCAACATTGATCACAAGGTTCACAAAATTCATATTTTCTTATACTAGATTCATAGAGCAACCTTTAGTCATATTTTGATCTAAACATTATTTCAGCTTAGATCATATTCAAACCAGTCCTCAATCATACCATATTAATTCTAACATTCTTCATACCTCAAGGTATTCAGATCTTAAATCAAGAAGTTTCAAATTTTCAAATATTTACCAGAAACTCACCCTTCTCGAGATTACTATCATTTTAGCATGCTTACAATCAAATTCCATTTTCAAAAACCAGCCTGACATCTCGAATCAGCTGCACATCCAAGATAGATTTCCCGGAGATACGATCATAAAATAATCACTATGCGGCGTACAAAAATCCAAATGGTACAGAATTAGCAACTACTGGTTGCATTAGGTTTTATTTAGGGAGCATTAGGGTGCGGTGCCGTAAATATCCAAATGATCAAAAGTCTACACAATTCTGAGCTAACGACAGATTAGGATACGGCGTTGCTTAATTAAAATAAATCTAGACGTTACAGGCTCAGCTATAAATCGAGGAAGACGAAGGGTAAATGCCTTACTCACTATCAAGTTTTTCAAAACTTCAGCATACTCATTTCCTCTGCTGCATTCATACATTTCTCTATATCTTTCATATTATCTTTAAACATGGCCGGTCCAAGTAACTTCATTCCAGTTTCTGAGTCATATAACTCATTCTTTCTTGAAGCTTTACTACATGACAATCGATCTAACATGTTGGTGACTTGTCTAACAATGTACCATATCATTATTCTTCTTTACCTCCCAAAATCCCGTAGGAGTGAACATTCCACCATCCGGCACAATGATTCATGTTCCAACTTCTCCTCCAAGGATTCAAGATTCTATCCCTGTGGTTACGAATAGAAAAGAATCTGAAGCAGGTCCATCAAAACGACCTGTTAAGAGATGTCGTAATATGACGGAATTTATGGAGTCTACGATGCAATCTCAACCAAGAAATCCTACTTCCATCTTGACTTAGACATCTAACCGATTTTCATGTGGTTGCTGCCATGTTCTGCGGGAGATCATTCATACCAATGGACTTCAATATCATAAACTTGAAGTTCATGGGAGGATTGGTATGATAAGTCATGCTGTCTTTCACCAGGACGTACAAGAAGGTTCTTCTAAACCACAAATGTTCGATTTCGGTAAGAAAAATATAGAAGAAATCAAGCATTTTCTGAACAATTATTGTTTGAATATGTAATACCCGGGTAATTATTTATCTGGAATATTATATTTCGATAAATAATACCTATTGAAAATAGGTGAATATGTGATTTCAAATAATAAGTAATAATTATCTTATTTCCTAAGGTAATTTCTATTGAAATTAGGGTGAATAAAGAGCTAAAAATCCCTAAATGCAATTGTGGGCCATAAAATACCCTTAAAATATTATGATAAATCCTAAGAGGCAATGAAATATTTATTAAAAATTGGAGAATATGTTGTCTCTAATTTAGGTAATTTTTGGGATTAATTTCCTTGGAAAATATTGAGACAAGATTGATTATTATTTTGGGGATCATAATTGACCCCATGATTTTTAATATTTTACATGGGATATAAAATACCAATGTAAGTAAAATAATTGTGAGATAATGATTTATCCTAATTAAGAAAATTATCAAAAATTAGTAAGTTGCTAATCTGGTAATTAATGGGATAATTAAGGTATAAAGTAAATGAATTAAAAATAATTTAAATAATTATTTTTAATTGGAGAAATTCGAAATTATTAAATAAATAAAAAATAAAATATTAATAAAATATTTTATGCTTAGAAAAATAAATAAAAAATAAAAGAAAAAAAAGTAAATATCATGATATTTTTGTAAAATTGTATTATTATATAATATAGTGAATAGTAATGGAATAAATAGGAAACGGATCCTATCTAGAGAACCAGGAAAAGGAATTCCAAAGTCAAGGTAAAATATTGATCGGTGAGTTTTTACCTTCAAGTGACCTCTTCCGGAAGTTAATTCCGAGGTCGGTAAGCGCATTTGCCTAATAAGACGAAATAGGGAAAAATGCGGATATTCACATTTTGGATTTGAAGAAAATAAATTATAAGTCAACATCCGGAGATGAGTTTATAATTATATGGACATATTTGGAATCGGTGAATTTTTGTCCGTTGATGATTCCGAAAACGATTTTCGAAACCGAACGCGCGGACACATTTTTCGAGAAAACTTCAACGGGCCATTTGGAACCTGTAAGGGACCGAAATCTAAGTTAAATTAGATATTATTGATGAGGAAGAGAAGATCTTCAAAGTTATGAATTCAGAATTTTGAGATTTTTCGAGACTACGCGAAACGGACACCGATCGGGAAATTCTATTGGACCAGGCATAAAGTAAGCTTGAGTCACCACTCTTGGACCAATGGCTTGCTGCCACATCACTCCCCAATGTCGACTAAGGGCTGCCCATGGTCAAGAATTAACCACCATTTAGCCTTTATTTTACTTGGTTATAAGGTAAGAGAAAATTACAAGATTTGGAATATGGAAATTACCAAAGTGGCACAATTTTTGCCTATATAAAGGCATGAGCACCTTCTTCATTTTTCACACCAAAAATATGCCCCTTAGAGAGAAGTTAGAGAGAGAAGCTCGGAGAAAGTCGAGCAAAGTCTCGAGTAAGTTCTTCGGTCCTTAGTCTTTAGTTTCAGTAGTTCTTTCAGTAGATATAGTAGAAGTGCTAGATTTATCTTTAAATTTTCAAGATATTCTAGATATCCTATTTAGGGGTAAATATGATACATATTTCGAAAATATGATAAGGGAAAAGATCTGTCAAAATTCTGCAGAGATAGAGCGAAAACAGCGAAGCTCTGGCGAAATTCCGCCAAATAGGGGTACTAGGGGCAAAATAGTAATTTTCGCCCAAATGGCCTGTTATGATGCCAAATGTTGATAAATGTTGTCCTTATAGGATATCTGAGCTAATCGAGCCGCTGTTGTGCCGCCGTCATACCGCTGTTTCACCCGCTATCAAAAATTACCGTTTTTTCGTAAAACGTACCGTAGTCGACAACGAAGGTACGTTCGCGTCTTTGTAACACTAACTCGATGGTTATTGTATGATTATATATGTTTGTTGTGTTCTGTTTGTTGTTATAGCATACGTGGTTATGTTATATACACGATTATGTCACATACGTGGTTATGTCACAAACGAGGTTATTATTGCTGTATCATACGTGGTTATGTTACATACGTGGTTATTATCTTACATACGTGGTTATGTATTTTTAATCATACATCTGTTGTGGACTGTTGTATTGATTGCTGCTGTCGTGTATGTAGTCATATTTAAGCATGAGGTAAACTGTTACCTGAGATCCAAATTGCAATTGGATCTCAGCTCTTATCATAGCGTCAGGTTCAGGAGAACCGAGAATCGAGGAGAAAGGCGAGCAGGCCGGACAGAGACCCGGCTGAAGACTTTCTTTTGTTGTTATTCATTTTTTAAAACTCTCGGTCAATGTACCACTTCTGTAAATCAGCCAGACTTACGGCAATTTGAATAAATGTATCAGTTACTCAATCGCTCCGATGCTTTACTCTGATGATATATGATGGGAAAAAAATTTATACTGCTTTTGAAAATGGGATGTTACAGAATCAAAACTCTTTAGGGTATGTCCTGGTGTCAGATCCCTTATCAGCCTACTATGAGGCTCTCTGTGTTGGTTTGGAATGGACCAAAACTCAAAATGAACTCATCGGTAGTTCATTTTCAACCACTACTGAAAACATAACCAATAAAGGTAAAGAACTCATGGTTGTAAATAATAATCCTTCTATCCCTATAAATAATAATCCTTTAGTCCTCATACCTAGAGATTCATTTAGGTCAAGGGCTGAACAAAACATTAGGGGTGAATTAATGTCAATAGATGATCTTAAAGACTTCTTCCATTTACCTCAACAAGAGGCGGCTAAACGAGTCTGTTTATGCAAAAATGTTATAAAGAAAATATTTAAGAGGGGAGGAATACATTGGCCTTTCGTAAAGGTTCGAACTACCATGAGTCGAATTGCAGGATTGAAAAGAACGCTTTCTTCTGGTGATCCTGTCTCAAGAGCAACTACTGAAAGAGAAATTAGTAGACTTAAGCATGAGATGGTCGTAGCTTGTGGTGGGGTTGTACCGACTGTTGCTCTTGATATTTGAAATAGCATTATATATTTTTATTTTGGTAAATAGGTCACTATCTAATTTTCCTTTCAGACCAACGTTCATGATCTATTACTCTCCGAATATGGGGTGCTCTATAATTTACTTCTCATATCCCATTATTCTAATTCTCATACATATAAATGGAATTATGAATTGACATCATATGACATTAATTACATAATAATAACTATAGTAAAGGTAGCATTAGTAAATTAATGCACTAATGGTAAATCCCATATAAATAGTAATTATTATGTAAATGGTAAAATAATAATTATCATTATAATTTATCGCATCAATAATAATTACCATAATAGTAATAATAATAAAATATATAAGTAGTAATAATAATTATAAGATATGTAAATAGTGCAAATAGTAATAATAATAATAATAAATATGATAATAGTAATAGTAATAATAAAATAAGTAAATAGTAATAATAAAAAAAAAAAAATTAAAATCAGCACCAGATCCGACGAAATCTTATTATAATAAAATTATGTTGAAATCATGTATTTTAATATTATATTGCGGTGGCTTATGGAATTATGAATGTATGTGCGTATTGGTCTTCCTGATTTGAAATGTTAAGTCAAATATTTTGGCTACTATTTAAATATTGTAGAAAACGTACCTGAGCTGCAACTTATCACAAAGTGTACGTAGTCAAATATTTTGGCTACCGAATCACCTCCGTGACATCCGTTTCAATTTTTTTTTAAATATAATTATATTATATTATATAAAAACGCGTGGGACCCATAGATAATTTTCAAAGCTTATCTACATCCAGCGTGTTTTCAGATTCAGTGTATATTGATGGTATTATAAAGTCATAATTTGCATCAATATATTTTGTTCCATTCAGACTCTCTCTTTGACTTTATCTGCTTCTTTATTCCTTCATAATTCATTGAATATAAGTAGGAAAACGTACCTGAATTATTCAATGTGGCTTTTGCTTTTGACCAAATCTTTCTTCATATCAATGTTTTCGGCGCCAAGCGAGGGTACTGGAATAAGCAATTAATTAGTCCACTGCACCAACTCTGATTTCGTTCCTTCCAAAATCACCGCCAGTCCTGATTCATGCTCAGAACTTTCACTTGTAGCTTCTTAGTTCTTGAGTTGTCCACCAGTTTGATTGAACGGCTGGAATCTTCGCAGCCATGAACAGCATCGTCGCCGCTACGGTGTCAACCTCAAACGACGTCAGGTTTTCGATAGCACAGCTTCTCTGGTGTCTCTCAGGTGTCGAGCTCTCTTTCTCTGGTTTTGATGAGTGAAAGACAGAGGGGTGGAAGACGGAAATAAACGGTGAGAAAGAAACATAAGGAGGCAATGATGGTGAAAGTTTCAAAGGTCGCCGGCGTTAATGGAGAGTGGAAGAGCGCCGGAAAATACAAAACCTCGCCGAAATTAATGGAATCTCTTAGCTCTGGTTCGATTTCCTCAACTCCACGCGCCACACACTCTGCCTTGACAGTTCTCAAGGTCGCATACATTGGAACTGGCAATGGCCATCTACGGTGCAAAGAGGAAGGATGAAAAATAACGATGGAGATGATCACTACTAAAAATTTCGGTTTTTGCTACGGAAAAAATCCGTAGCAAAAACCCATTTTTCCATAGCAAAACATGTTTGCTACGGATTTTGCTACGGATTTTGTCCGTAGCAAAATATCGCGTGGCGCTTGCTACGGATTTCGGGAAATCCGTAGCAATTGAGACGGATATGAAAATCCGTAGCAAATTTGCTACGGATTTTAATATCTGTAGCAATTGCCACGGATTTTAATATCCGTAGCAATTGCCACGGATCTGAAAATCCGTAGCAATTTGCTACCGATATGAAAATCCGTGGCAATTGCTACGGATATTAAAATCCGTAGCAATTTGCTACGGATTTTCAGATCCGTCGCAATTGCTACGGCACAAAATCCGTAGCAAATTTGAAAATTTGCTACGGATATTTTCTCCGTAGCAAATTTCACAAATTTCCCGAAATTTGCTACGGATTTTTTCCGTAGCGATTTGTTTTTCCGTAGCAAATTTCAGAATTTGCGGAGATTTTCTTTTCGGTAGCAAATTTTAAATTTTTTTAATAGAAAATTGAATACAAATAGTAAAGTAATATACCATGAATATATTAACGATAAAAAAGAGTTTACATAGTGAAAACACAATATATATATAATCCGTAGCAACAAACAAATACAAAAAAGTAGTAGCAACAAGCAAATACAAAAAAGTAGGCTAAACAAACAAAGATTGTGATCATCGTCATCACCAAAGATGGTCATCATCACCAGGAGTCGACCCGGAACCTCCGTCTTTCATAAGGGACATGATTTGAAGCTGCATCACCCTCATCAACTCATTCTCGCGAGTCATCTCCCGTCGCATCACCGCCCGTTCTCGCTGTAACGCCGCTTGATCTCGATCTTTTTCCCGCCGCAACGCCCGCTGATCGATCTTGTTCTGAATCATCTCGCCGCCTCATCATCTCTCAAGTTTCCCGAGTCGCCCGGCTCATCATCTCCCGTTCTGGGTCATCCGTGTTGCTTGCTCCTCCACCAACGCCTTCATCTTCTTCAAATCATCTACAAAATTGATTAGTACATTTATTATTTGTACTTCATTTGAATGGACAAGAGAATGAAAATTATCAAAAACAAATGTATTATGTTTACCCGAACAAACCCCTACGGTGCGGATGAGAGGCGCTTTGTCTCGCTTCGGGCCGCGGACTCACCGTATCCAAAGACCCTCCCCTTCTTGTCAAATCCGCCGGTAGCCTCAAAGAACGGACTCTCGTTGTCGGATATAGAGGATGAGGGGAGTCGGTCTCACGCCGCGTGGCTCTCTCCCCGCGACGCCTTCTCAAAGTTTTCCTACAAGCAAACAAATACATAACAAATAAGACATGTAAAACTATATAAATATGGTGGTGCATAAAACAAGTAATAAAGGCAATAAATGTCTAACCGCTATTTGTTGCGCCCTTGGATTAATCCATTGCCTCTCACTCCCTTCAGCCGTCGGGAATGGGTCCGCCGAAAGGTAACCCACTCAACCGATCCACTGGAGCTTCCCCGCACTCTACCCGCAAACGCAAATGATGACCTTAATTAATTACTTCAAAGTACAAAATATTGAATACGTAAATAGAAAATAACGTGTACTTACAACTTTGCGTCGATGCTCACTAATTGATATGGAGCCGCCAAAGATAAGATGGTCCTTCCATTTTGGCCCTATTTTGCTTATTTTTCGCACTTATGGTCTTAAACTTGTCATTGTTTTCCCAATTGCCAAATAATTCATCTCTAGTGTCCCGTGGAAGCCAACTGTCTTGCCTCTCGACCTTCTCAATGCATAGAGCTTTCGACGCACCATCACGCCGGCCCCGTGGTTATAAGCTTTTTTCGATTTTCAAGATGCTCGTGCAACGTCATATGCTTATCCCGAAAATCAATAACGAACAATTAGTGCTCAAAATTTTAAAAGTACTAAATTAACACGCATAAAAAAATAACTTACCAAGAACTCCTTGAACCACGTGTCTCGTTGCTTCTTAGGAATCTCTCGTCCACGCGGTCCAAGCTTGAGTGTAATTACGGAATATTTGGTCCGACATGAAAGTCGCCACCGGAGTATCGTGGCAAAAATCTGAAAACGAGATTATCATGCAAATATTAGCATACAAACCAATTAGAAAAGAAAATTGTAACATTACGTGTAACTTGGCATGACTTACTCGTTGCCGTCGGGATGGATCCAAAGAAACCCCGTCTCGGGATCTCTTGAGCCCCGTTTGGTACTTCGAAGAACTACCTTCTTCCCCGACGTGGCTCGAGGCGACGCAGTGTGCTAAGGAAGAAATGTGAAATATTGAAGATGTTTGTACATAGATGGTTTCAAGAAACTAAACAAATGTAAATCAATCGAAATGGTAAAGTAAACCCGTGGTCCTCCTTGCCGTGCATCGGGGGGTAGCCGCCGTGACGACGATGTATAAAGTGACGGTGAAGATGACAAATATCCCGACGGTGACGACGAAAAATCAAATAGTGGCACCTCGGAGAAGAGCGAGCCCTCTCGCCTCCATATGGAGCGGTTGGCGTCGCCTCTACCCCCTCTTATAGTACGGGGTCGGGCTCGACCACCGCCACGTCCACTACTTGAACGTCCTCCCGGATGCTCCATCTCTCGAACACTTATAGACATCATGGAAAAATATATATATATATAAAAAATTAGTTAATATGATAGTAGCAAAGAAACAAAGTATGTAGTATAACATATCGTCATAAACAAAGAACTAACACAAATCAACCGGACGATTCCTGTTCATCGACATCTACTTGCATGTCTTCATCTCGAACTCTCATAGTCGTCGAACTCGATTCACTATCGAGAAGCTCATTTCGCCTCATCCTCATCGTCTGATTTCTCATCGTCAATTTGTATAGGAATCAACTCTAACTCCGCACGAGAATCAAAGAGATTGCTTGGTACTTCGTCATCGAAGATGTTTATGGGCGCACATGTTCCACATCGGCTTGGAAAGGTTCAAATGCATACTTGTCATTTGATTCCTGCTCTTTCGACTTTGGTATAATATTTCGTGCTTTGGTTTTAATAACTCCCGTCCACCCTTGGCGAGATGTAGGGTATGGTGTATAGTAAACTTGTTCCGCTTTGTTGAGCAAGGATGAATGGGTCATAACCAACCGAATATCTCCTTGTCCAGTGGATCTCAATATTTCCATGTTTGTCCACTTTTGTCCCACGCGACCGTTATCAAACCACTCACACTTAAAAAGGGTCACCACCTTGTCCCACCGGTAACTCAGCTGAATTATCTCAACTAACTTCCCGTAGTAGTCGGTCTCCACCCCGTCAACTTGGTCACCTCGACAACATACACCGTAATTGCAACATAGTGTACCGTTCGCGTCAACGTTGCAAATCGATACCCATTGATTATATATTTGTTGCATCGGGTAACCATTGCAGCTCCATAAGATAAACTCCACGCAACTTCATTGGGATCGATGGATTTTCCAAGAAATATGATCGAAACCATTTTGGAAACTCGAAATTAGTGAATTGATCAACTTGGGACACCGACATTGAAGGATTTCCCGATCGGACCCAATTAGAGAAGTAACTGTAACAAAAAAAAAACTTAAGTTAATACTTTAATACTTACCGTAATAGTAAACAAAAAAAACTTACTCTAGGTACTTTGCAGCCTCTTCACAGTTGTTTAGAATGTACCACTCTGCAACTCGCTTATCTCTTCCGTCAAGAGTTGACTTCCAACGTTTTCCCACGACTCGCCCTGGAAAATTAAATATTGATTTTTGATCCCTCGTATCACCGGCATCATCGTTACGAGGTACCCCTCTCCATCTTGACATCATTTCGGGGGATAATAGTATGACGCAAATTTTGCGGCCTCTTCGACTAGATAAGCTTCAGTGATAGATCCTTCAACGTACCTTGTATTTTTGATCTTGTGCTTAAGTGTGCGTAAAAACCTACAATGGAATATCTGAGCTAAAGTATCATGTCGGTCAATTAATAACATCGCAAATAAATATATATATTACCTCTCAAACGGATACATCCATCTATACTGTTGCGGGCCTCCTACCTTTGCTTCGTAGGCCAAGTGAACGGGCAAATGTTCCATTGAGTCAAACAAGCTAGGAGGAAACACCATCTCTAACTTGCATAGCGTTATGGGCATGCTCGCCTCCAGTGCCGTAACTTTTCAACATTAAGCTCAAAGCAAAAATTTCTCTAAAGAACATGGACAACTCCGTTAGAATAGACCATACATGCTTCGGTAGTGCTTTGAAGGCCCACGGCAACAATCTCTGGAAAAAAAACATGACAATCATGACTCTTCATCTTGCTCAACTTCACCTCGTGCATGTCGACACATCTTTTCCGGTTTGACGCATAACCGTCGGGAGTTTCAGATCTTTAACCCATTGCAACAATTCTAAATTCTGCTCTTTATTGAATGTGTACGGCGCTCCGGGTTTGGAAATTCGTCCGGTGCCACCGTCCACCAAATGCAAAGCGGGCCTTCTACAAATGGCTTCAACGTCCAATCTTGCGTTGACCGTGTCTTTCGTCTTGCCCTTGGTGTCCATCACGGTGTACAGAATATTGCAAAACACATTCCTCTCAATATGCATGACATCGAGATTGTGTCTTAACAATTGATCTTTCCAATATGGTAGTTCCCAGAAGATACTGCGTTTGTTCCAATGATGATCAATGCCGTACCCCTCAGGTTCGCTTGAAGCAGCCCCCTCTTCGACACTCGGAATGTGCCTGACCCTGTCCCATATTTCTTGTCCACTTAAACGACGAGGTGGATCTGCTCGTTCGACAACCTTCCGCGTGAAGTCTTTTCTATTTCTCCTAAACGGATGATCGGGGGTAGGAATCGTCGGTGCCTGTCAAACCAACTGACCTTGCGACTGTGTTCCAAGCTAAAACTCATGTTCTTTCAAGACATACCGGGCATGCGAGCTTTCCGACGTTTGCCGGCCCACTCAACATCCCATATGCGGGAAATCATTTATCGTCCACATTAAGGCAGCCCGCATGGTGAAATTCGACTTAATGATATATCATACGTAAGAACACCTTCACTCCACAACATCTTCAACTCGTCTATCAAAGGCCCGAGGTACACATCTATCTTCTTTTTTGGGTTCGACGGCCCGGATTAACGCGTTAAGGAAGAAAAACTATCTTCTCATGCACATAGAGGGTGGGAGGTTGTACGGAGTCACAATGACCGTCAGCCAACGCCAACGGAATAATTCCGCCCGTATTGTTGAAAGGAGCGAACCCATCCGAACATAGACCAAGACGAACATTACGGGGATCCATAGCAAAGAAATGATTCGCCTCGTCAAATTTACGCCAAGCTTCGGCATCAGATGGATGCGTCACAAATTTCTCATCCCTACGATGCTCCTGGTGCCATCTCATGTGAGCAGATGTTTGTTCGGATGCATACAATCTCGTAAGTCTGGGCACCAGAGGAAAGTACCACATCTTGCTTAATGCATGACGGGTCTTTTTCCTTCCTTTCCCCACAACTTTATATCTGTCATGTCCCCAGAATTTGCAATTTGTCAGCTCAGCATCATCCTTGTAATACAACATACATCCTCTAGGGCAGCAATGAATTTTTTCACATCCAAGCCCAAGCTCTTTCACCTTTTTTTTTTGCTTGGTAAAAGTCCTTAGGCAAATTATTGTCTTTGGGAACAACCTTACTCATGATCTGCATCATTTCGTTGTAATTCCTCTCACTCATATGGTGATCAGTCTTCAAGCTTAGTGTTGCTAGGGTAGCCGATAGCGATGAATATTCACTATTTTCAAAGTGTTCGCAACCTTCCCATAACGGACGCTTCTTCTTGAAGCATTTTATAGAACCTAGCGGCTTCCGGATGAGGATCCTCACCCATGTATGATGGTTGAGGATGTGTACCGGTCTCCTCTCCCATGTATGACGGTTCAACATGAGTAACGGGATCAAAATATTGGCCGATCGACGGACCCGCGGCATCCATAACCAACTGCTCATATTGATTAAGGTTTTCTCGATGACTACTGTCCCCGTAATAACCACTCGGTGTCTGTCGGACTTCGCCATGAAATTCCCAACATTCATAATCTCTAATGAATCCCTTTTGACACAAATGAATTCTGACCGTCTCCGCATCTGTAAATCTTAAACACTTACATTTGGCACACGGACACCTGATCTCCCTTCTTGAATTATTTGAATTCGCCAAAGCAAATTGGACGAATACTTCCAAACCCACCAAGAATGCTTGCGTTAGTTCTCTTCTATCAGTTAGACGATTGTACATCCAACTTCTATCATGGTTGCCTTCCATACTTCCTAGCTAGTTCGGTTACTACCTAATTAACTTCTCAACATACCACAAATATATATATATATATATATATATATATATAAAGCCGCCTCTTATGCCTACCAATTGCCACTTAATCAAGAAAGTGAAAAACAAACACATGCATTGAACAAAGAACATATTCCAAAGCAAGCAACCGAGAGAATGAGGATAGCACACCGTAACATGGTTACATGCATGTGGAGGGCCAAACAAAGAATAGAATACTAAGTATTTTGGAGTTTCTAACATATATGGGCTAGATCAAAGAGATTACTTAACATTTAATCAAATTTATTGTATAACTTGTTAAACATAAATTGAAATAAAAAATTTAAATGAAATGTTTTTTAAACAAATTACTAACAATCATTTTTATAATAGCCTAAATAGAATAATAAATTCTACTAATTTTTAGAACACATACAAATGTGATTATTCTTCAATGTCACACCTTCCTCCTACCAAATTGACATTAATTAATTAATTGTCTTATCCCTAAATTTTATTTCCAAACACTTCACTTTTCTAGTTTCAACATCATCATATTTAAAGATTTATATATCAATACCAAATAATACAAAATCTTAATTTTATCACACCAAAATCGAATTGAAATTTCTAAATTCCTAAAAAGTGCTAGATAAAAATACTTCACATAAAAAAACGATTTCAACTCATGTAATTGATAATCTTCTACCAACATAAATATTTTCATTATTGCAGCTAAGCAAACATAACATAAATATCTTATAGTGATAAAAAGAAAATATACTTCAAGCTAACCCGCAAAATAAGAAGTGCTAGGATTTGTTGGCTAATTCCCCTTCCGAAGATCTTAGTCTTGGGATTTGTTTGTCCGGAAGTGCCCGCACCAATGAAAGTACTTAGAAGTGTTTGAAAAAAAAACAAAAATGGAGGTTAAAAAAACCTGCAAAAATGGAGGCCAAAAATGAAAACAAAACAAAAAAAAACATGCAAAGGGGGAGGAGGGGAGGGGGCCGGAGTTGAGGGTGGTTGGGGGGGGATGATCGACGGAGGGGAAGTGTCCGAGGAGGAGGGGAGGGTCCGACGGAGGGGGAGCGGGGAGGGGGCCGGAGACGCGTATGGGGGATGAGGGAAGGGTCGGGGAGCGGGGAGGGGCCGGAGACGGAGGGGGTCGGGGTCGGGGTTGGGGAGGGGGATGAGGGAGGTCGGGGGGAGGGGAGGGGAGGCGTGCCGGAGACGGGGAGGGGGGGGCGGCGAGTTCGCGAGGGGGGGGCCGGCGATAGATGGGAGTTTAAAAAAACGCAGCTTTTTGCGACGGATAGATGATCCGTCGCTAAATATTGCGACGGATCACCGATCCGTCGCAAAAAACGCAAATTGGGGGGCTTCCGCCCCTTTTTGCGACGGATGAAATCATCCGTCGCAAAAAGGCGGACTTTCTGTCCGCCAATTTGCGACGGATGACGTCATCCGTCGCAAATGTGCGACGATGACGTCATCCGTCGCAAATGTGCGACGGATGACGTCATCCGTCGCAAAAAAGGCGGACTTCTTGTCCGCCAAAGTGCGACGGATGACTTCATCCGTCGCCCAATTGCGACGGATGACGTCATCATCCGTCGCAAAAAGGCGGACTTCTGTCGCCAAAGTGCGACGGATGACTTCATCCGTCGCACAATTGCGACGGATGACGTCATCCGTCGCAAATAAGGCGGACTTCCCGTCCGCCAAAGTGCGACGGATGACGTCACCCGTCGCAAAAATTCTAATTGGCATTTTTGCTACGGAATTACAAATCCGTAGCAAAATCCGTTACTATTGCTACGGAAAATGTTCCGTAGCAAATTCCGTAGCTATTTCCTATTTTTCTAGTAGTGGATGACGGGGTAAGGAGGAGACTCGGATGATTAGAAAATGAAGAAGCCCGGATTGATTCAGAGTAATTCGTGCTGATAACGTGTTATGAATCTAAAGGAAATATAGAAGAAAAACCAGAGAAGTTCTAGAGAGAGGAGAGGGAAATTCTCATTAAGTATATCACGAGAATGTTTACACACTCTATTTATAGACCTTCAATAGTTACTATGCAATGGACATCCACATAATAATATATTTATAACAAATACGAGTTTATGTGATTTATTTTGCAACTCCCACTTCATTCCAATTCATAATTAGCATTGTCACAATAGGCTCACCATAATGGTCATCTTTTCACACTTCTTGAAACATAGTCAGCACCAACTCTTTGTTGGGTTTGATCTACTTTGTTTTTTAATCTAACAAGTTTAGATAAGTTAGGTCTATTAGGATCAAGATTCAGGATATACGTACGTCCAGAATTGAAGTATACTTATAGATCATGGAGATTTAAACTCACACTTTATAGATTATGAGTCAAATCTTTATTAACCTAACAAACTTTTGCTGGCTTTTTTTTTTTTTTTTTTTTTTTTTTTTTTTTTTTTTTTCCCTTTTAATTCTACTTTATGATTATAGGAATGATGTGTCTGTATATTCCTTAAGATTTTTTTTTTCTCTCGAAATAAGTTAGAAATTATGTGTTTAATTCTTAAGATTGTCAGTGGGATAAGTTATTAGAATTGTCTAAGGCACGCTCGTATCTAATACTATTTTGGGTCTTAAATTACACTACAAACTATGTCATATATTTAAGACCGGAAGGAGTATAATTAAGCACAACACAGCGTATGTACTACAATAGTTATAAGCTTCACTGTAGCTCTATAGATTGAATCTTATGTTTATGTGTAGCTCACACACACACACCTATAGGATGTTAGATTAAAAGAATATTTACACTCATATAATATATATATATATATATATATATATATATATATAGAACGTTTTCAGTTCTGAATTTTTGAAATATAAGGGGGATTAATTATTATATATGAATATTTCATAACAACTCATTCAAATAGTCTGATACTTATAGTCTAAATTTAAATTTTGCAATTAAAAAATTATTGCTATGAGAGTTTTATACTCGTATAATACGACCTAGTTAGCATGATCCAGATTAATTGGGTCCAAATAATATTGCTCCACTAATTGAGAGCCTAATGGGGGGGAAAAACCAACACAGTTAATCCCACTATCTAAATGTCATATGTATATAATGGCCCACTCGAGTCTGTCTTCCAATGAGCTTACAAGTAAATTGGAAAATCCAAAACAATTAGTCGCACTAATCTAAATTTCCTGTCTTTAATCATCAATTTCAATTGATGGATGGGTTAGTTCTATTCCCTTCGTGTTTCACATTTTCTTCCTCTTTTATTGATTATTAATTTTCACATTGGGTTTGGATCAAGTACAAGTAAAATTAGGGAAGAGGAAAATCTCATAATGAATATAGATGGATTAAAAGGAAAAAAGAAAAGCATACAAATAAAGTGATTCAGCCAAACGGAAGGACAGCAGAAATACCAATGCCTCATTAGGTACAGTCAGAGTTTTTAAAGAAAATGAAAGCGAAAGAAGAGTTAAAAGTTGGGAAAATAACGTGCAGGTCCTAAGGACCAGAAATAAATACAATGAGGTCTCTTAAAATTATCAAATTACACAGAAGTCTCTAGGGACTTTTTTGATATTATTTGTATTAACAACATGAAGTGTCATATTTACAACAAAAAATGCTATATTTACAACAATTTAAAAACCTGGCCATTTACAATAGAAAAAGTCATATTTACAACAGAAAGTGTCATATTTACAACAACATTTAAACACCTAGATTTTGTTTCAAACTCAAGTCCCTAAACGTACAGAAGTCATTTACAACAGAAAAAATGCTATATTTACAACATGAAGTGCTATATTTACAACAAAATTTAAAATCTGGTCATTTACAACAGAAAAAACTATATTTACAAAAGGAAGTGTCATATTTACAACAAAATTTAAAAACCTGGATTTTGTTTCTATACAAATAATATAAAAAAAGTCCCTTTTTTATATGTGAATTTCTATTGGGACTTTTTTGCTATTTTTTATGGTCCTTGGGACCTAGATGTAATTTTCCCTTAAAAGTTTGTTTGGTATAACCATAAAACGATTATTATAATTTTTAATTAATTAATTAATTTCACGTCCGAACTTAATATAAGGTTTAATTGACTAATTTGAATTGATTAAAAAAAACTAACTAAATTAATGTAAAGTATTTATATTTCTCATTTTTCTCCAAACTAATTTACATAACTCATAAATTGATGTATAATACAATGATATACATAAATATTTCAAAAAGATCATGTAATACATATTATAATTACGTAATTTATTTTGTTTTCTCGAATCTCCTCAAATAATTCAAATAATGAGTCTTGTATTGAAAACTGGATGTAGTGTAAACCTATTTACAATTATGTGAAAAAATATGTATATGCCATTGACTAAAAAGCCCTCCCACCTTCTCAAACCACCACAGTCCTTAGCAGGGGTGGAGTCAGAAATGTAATTAAAAGAGGCGAAAATTATAGAATAGAACTCAAGTTTTCATGAAAATACATTTCAGCCCCATAAAATTTTAATATTTTCATTTTAGTCCTTGAAACTTTTAATATGGACTAAAATGAAAATATTAAAAATTTTATGAGGCTGAAATATAATTTTCTAAAACTTTGAGTTCAATTCTGTAATTTTGGGGGCCACCCCTAGCCCCTTAGTTTCGCTGTGGCCGTTAGCCACAACATCCATAGTCACCGGCCACCAGCATTCCAAGTTTCCAACAATCAATACACAACCCATTGAAACCCATTGGTAGATCGAGATGTAAGGGTCCCTCCCTCACAAACCTTCATAACCAAAAATCCAATCTTTGCTTCTTTTTTTGGGACTAAAGAGTATTATCCCCTAAAAACAAGCTTGACTAATTTACACATGGTATGCTTAAGTGGAAAAAAAATTGGACTAAAGAGTATTTTCCCCAAAAGCATTTATAAAAGAGTAGCTAGTACCCTAAAGTTCAATAATGTTCAACAATTGCTCATTTCTTTATTACAACATGTCATGTCATGTTTAGGTGTCACATGGCTTGCCAATTACAGCCAAAAAAAAAATTGTCAATCCACGTTAATGATTAATAATTAGTGGCACCATCAAAGATAACATGTGTTCGTATCTTCACACCCTCATAGGTTATAATGCTATATAGGTATTCGTAATCTCCAAGAGATCGGCCATGGCTTCCTCCAAAGAGCGCCAGAATTTCGTCTATGTCGCCAAGCTCGCTGAGTAGGCCGAGTGATACAATGGTTAGCGCCTTCTTCCTCAGTGTTTCGCCTTTATTATGCTATTAATTCGATTTGATTTTTGCTCATATAATGTCTTCTTTCTTTCTTTTCATAGATTAAAGTTGCGTTTTGCTTCGATTCCAGTCTGATCAGTGTGTATCTGTGTTTTCCCCTCCTTCTTTGTCAATATGAAGTTTGATCTCGCTTAATTCTCTGCTAATTTAGTTTTGCGGTTTTGCTTTGACGCTTCAAATTTGGTGTTTAGTTGTAATTTGATTTGGACATGGTTGTTTTGAATTGAAAGTCTGGGAAAATCAAACTCTTATCTTGTATATGAACAATCTGAATAAATACATGCCCTTTGAGATCTTGTCCTTGCTCCGCTTTGATCTAGTTTTAGGGTTTACTCGCTGATTTGGGGTTGATTTTCGATCTTGTTGATGATTAGATAATAGAGACTAAGCAAGCATTTCGGATTTCATATGTCTGTCTTGATTAAAATGTTTACTTGCTGGATCTTTGGGTTGTTCATTTTCCCCTTTTATGCGGCCGCTTCTCTATTTGAGCCTATTGCAACTTGCAAGGTAACTTTTGATTTAATCTGCGTTTCACTATCTCTGTTTTTGCTTGTAATCTGATCCCTTTCAATGAGTGACGAGTTTTTGTAATTCTATTTGGGCTATTATTATTTTTTTGGCTTTCTAACCACCCCAAACCAACCCTTCTTATGACAGGATGGTCATGACTCCGAAAATCCTAAGCAGAGCTCTGCAGATATGACAACCTTTGTAAGTTGTCAGCTCTACAATTTGGAGGATTAATGGTTTTCTATTGTTGCATTTGTTAATGTCAATTCCACTAGTAACTGATATTTTGACCCCTGGTATTTCTCAAGCCGGTTTATTTGGCATTTCAAGCCATTATATTTTTTCTATTACAACATTTCAAGCCATTGTTAATGAGGGGTTTCTTCCGGCAAATTGGTGTGTCTGATGTAGAAGTGGGAAAGCTTTTGCTAGATTATTTAATTTTGTGTTTTTTTATTGATGCATTGCGAGCCAGGATTCTTGTTATGGAGGTGCTCTACTGCTTTATCTAATAATTTTCCTCCTACTTTGGTGCTGATCTAAACTATTGAATCAAGTTAATTGACTTTCTTTCATAATCTTACTATAAGGATCGCTCATATGCTTCTTTTTCCAGCAACTTCATGTCAATTTTGTTATGGATAGTCATTTTGTTATGGATAGTCACTGAGAACATCTTGTACATTCTTCAGTTTTGATTTGTGTTTAATTAGTGGTGTTAATGTTGCAGATGGAGAGAGTGAAGTTGGGGAAGAGGAAAAAGATGGGTATGGATGGTTGGAAGAAATTGAGATGCCAGAGAACTCTCAAATAGAAGGCATTGAGTATAGGGGTCCTCCAGTTATTAACACTGTTCTTTAATTTAATTCTCCAACACATTTTTTATACTTTGTGGAATACAAAGCTCTAATTTATTCATTCTATAGTTACTTGGTATATAACTTATTTATTATTTTTGTGTTTTTTAGTTCATTTTGTTAACAACATTGTTTATATTTCGTTTTGTCTATGTATAATTTTTTAGGATTGCTACTGTATATATTTCTTTATATACAATTTTTTTAATATATTATTCCGTATTATTTATTTCATAATATTTTTTTCTTTATTTGAGTAGTTGCCGTGGAAGAGCCCTAATAATTTTTTTTTTTTTTCTAATTTCTCAATTTGCGACGGATTTTTTCCATATTCCGTCACAAATTGCGAGGGATTTTTTTTCCCGTCGAAAATTTTGGTTGCGGCGAGGATTTTTGCAACAAGTTTTTTTCCGTCGCAAAACCTATTTACAACGGATTTTCTCTATTTAGCGATTGATTTTTTCTGTCGCTAAATCTTTTTTTTTTTTTTTTTTTTGTAATGATTCAGTCCAGTTTTGAGGGCCAAAAGTGCTTTTGGGAAACCCATTTCTGCTTTAGTGTTTGTTTGGTTAATCAAAGAGAAGAAATTAGTAACATGATTGGTCACTTTTGTTTAACATGTGAAAAATACTCAATAATTTGAATAAAGAGAAACCCTGTAAATCTATATGTATAATATAAATTTAAAATAAAATCATAAATTTAAAAGATACGGCGGATGTGAATTTTATATTTAGAAATAAAATAAACTCGTTAATTAATAACTCCTATATTTTGTATAAGTAGCAGTAATTGGACACTTGTGATTAGCATGTATACACACTTAATTTGAGTTATATAAGAAATTAAACGTCCAATTGTAATACGAATGTGATGGGGAGTTGTATACACACTTTATTCCAAAATCTTTTATTTGTTTCCCTCCACAACTTGATAGAATTGAGAAAATTTCTCCTCTAGAGTCCTATCATTCTCCCCTTCTTGAAAAAGAGTCATCCTCAACTCTTGCAGGTCTTCAAGGATACTCTAGACTTATTAATTAGATAATTGTATAATAAGACTAAAAAAATTATAGGAATCTTTATCAGCTAAAATTGTAGAGGAACTTCTCCCTTGTTCTTTAGCTATAAAAAGCTCTATAAGATATTATCAGACTCTTGCAACCTTACTGTATTCTATTTAGAATACAAACTCACAATTAACTCAACTCAAAGACGTTCTTATTCCAAAATCTTTTATTTGTTTTTCACCACGACCTCATAGAATTGATAAAATTTCCCTCTGGAGTCCAATTAGAATGTCATTCAAAACTCAGACAAAAAAAAAAAAAAACCTTTAAATTTCAATAAACATTAGTTTGAAAAGTATATAAAATTGACCTTTTTTAATATTGATCCACCAGTATTCAGTGCTATTAGCAGCGGATTGGACTTTTTGTTAAATCCAAATCAAAGCAAGTAGGGGATCTTCTCAAAACATTTCCTGGATGCACTTAAACCAAACTAAATTAGTTCAATATATATATACTACTCCTCCGGTTCTAAATATAGGACATAATTTATAGTGCAAATTACATTATAAAATATGTCTTATATTTAATACCGGAGGTAGTAGTATTTAACACAAGACTTGTCTTTAAAAAAAAAAATCAAATGATCAATTTGACTATAAATGGACACATAAGATAAGCACATTCTTACTAATGCTTTTATATCTTATTTATAACATACTTCGGTCCATTTTATTTAATTTCTCCAAGATCATTTTACTTTATGGAGAAAATTAAACATCATTTATTTGCAAGCACGAGGTCTAAATCCAATCTTTTCACCGGCAACATCGTACACTACCTCTAGTGTCTTCTGCTGTTGATTTCCAATAATAGCCACATCTCCATCATCTTCATTCGCCACAAACGCCAAACACACCTTTTCTTTGCTTGCTACAACCAAAACTCCGGTTACGTCCAACTCCACGATCACCCCACCTCCGAACGACAACGATATCGTTGGAATGTCAACTTCTTCGTAACCTTTCAGGTTGTAGCACGTGTCCAGTATCGCCAACGGATCCGCCTTCGGGTACCTCGACATCTTTTTCCGGAACGCGTCTCTCGGGGGCCATATGCCGCCGGAGGGAGCCGGGTGATGACGGTGCGGGGAGTCAATGTTCGTGCCGGAGGAGAACACGGAGGCGGAGATTTGGGGATTGATACCCGGCGATTATTTCGGTGAAGTCAAGGCCGTAGAAGGTGGGGCCACGAGAGACGAAGACAACGGAGTGAATTTTACGTTGCGGATGAGCCCCCGCCACCGAAGGCGATGTAACCAACGGTACTAGGGCTGGAGGGGAGGCAATAGGAGAACATTTTCCCGTACTTTCCGGCGGTTTGTTCGGTGAATGAGAGGACGGTGCGATCAAGACCTAACAATCCGGCGATGCCGCGGAAGAGTCCCCTGGTTGTCCGGCCGCAAAGAAGAGGAGTTGTCGAAGACGTCAGTCGGAGAAACGGTTAGCTTTTCCTTAGCAAAGTAGCCGATGGTGAAGGATCCATCACCATATTGAATACCATATATGCAAGGGCGGAGCCAGGAATAGAAATTAGGGGGGCGAAATTACAGAATAAAATCCAGTAGAATCAGTATTTGAAATTAGGGGGAGAAAATTATAGAATTGGACCCAAATTTTTTGAAAATTATGCTTTAGCCTCATAAATATTTCAACATTTTGTCCCTCCATGAGACTTTTTAATAGGAACTAAAGTGAAAATGTTGAAATTTTCATGAGACTAAAGCATAGTTCCCTATACTTTTGGGTCCAACTCTGTAATTTTGGGGGGGGGGGGGGCCACCCCTAACCCCCTAATTCCGCCCCTGCATATATGCAAGCTCTCGTTGCTTTCGGACACGCTGGCCTAATTCCTAGAGGTATATGCAGATATAAGAGTTCAAATGTATTACTACCTCCTCCTCCTTAACGAGTGAGAG
The DNA here is from genome assembly GCA_019022615.1 of Acacia melanoxylon. Taxonomy (NCBI): domain Eukaryota; kingdom Viridiplantae; phylum Streptophyta; class Magnoliopsida; order Fabales; family Fabaceae; genus Acacia; species Acacia melanoxylon. The sequence goes on along the minus strand of JAFJYJ010000149.1, from coordinate 57,053 downwards.
TCAGTTGACTTTTTTCTAAAACTTAAGAAAGATAAATAAATTACTTAATCATATCATATGTTGTGTATTATTAAATTATATATTAGTTTATAAGTCAATTTGGGGAAAAAATGATAAATGTAAATATTTAAATGTAATTGATTTAGATTTTTTATTTATTTATTTTTTAAAAAAGTCAACCGCCTTTTATATATGAGAAGACCGAATAAATAAATATGGAAGAAAGGAAGATGATATATATACATACCGTTGGCAGAGACATAGGAACACTAGGAAGAAGAACAAGAGATGTTGGAGTAAGAAGAAGATTGAGAAGAGTCGAAGATTGGTTGATTCTGGGAATAACAAGAACCAAAGACAGGGCTTACACCGAGTCCAGGAGGTCGCGCGCTCGTGTCAAAGGCGAGATACAGATCTCTCTTAGGGCTTCCCAACCCCACCGTGACATAGTAGTTCCCCACCCCGAGAGGGATGGGACTTCGACGGAAGCCGAGTTACGTCGATCCCTTCTTTGAAGTCTCTACTTCTTCTTGGTGGTGGTTCCGATGTGTTATGGAAAGCTTGGATTGGATTGCCCTAACTCGGCTTCGTCCCGCTTCAATATCTCTATAATGAACGAAGATGATGAAGGGGTTTCTTCAGCTTTGAACATGGCCCATGCTTGTGTACCACTTCCAAGGGGTCAGAATTATTTTTCAAAAAACCGCGCAAAATAATTCTGGCCCTTGGATCAAGATATTGACGGCCAGGATGAGGATGAGGAGGGATGGGCGAGTCGGGACATGCGGCGAGAAACCGGACCCTAGAAAGAGAGGCGAAAAAGTAGAGGAGGAAGAGAGAGAGAAAGTGAAGTCTGAGTTTTTTTTTCTTTTATATTTTATAAATCTGAGTTATAAATCAAATTTTAGATAAAAGTTGATGTATATGCCATGTAGATATAATTGGGTCAACTAATGTTTGACTGATAGGGTTGTTAACTGAGGGGTAACATTGATATGTTTTTAGAATTCTGAGACAACATTGAGATCAAAAAAACTTTCAAAACGACATTGGTCCTGAGCGTATATTTCCAAGGCGAATTTACTATTTAACCCTTCAAAAGGAAACTCCAATCTCCCATATTTTCACAACTTTCAACTTTTCCTCCCATGTAAAACAGAGGGTACGTTATATTTAGAATTGTCTGAATCGAAATTTACAACTTCACTTTTAATAAATTTTCTCACAGACCCCGATGTCATTATTTATAAATTAAAATTTTGGGACTTAACCGTCATTCCCTCTATAATTAAAACAATTCACTTCATTGGGGTGAGTACAATGCTACAAGGCTCCTCTCTGTCCACAATTCAGTGTTATATTTCCAATAGAAAACAGCCGAATAGGCCAACAAGAGGGTCAAATTAAACTATCCTTTAGGTCAAACATCAATATTACAACATAAGCTAATCTGCCAACTCCCCTATGATTTCCTCCACTTCAACGCATATGGTGACATCTTAATTGGGATCAACGACCTTCAACATTTCTTTTTTAATAACACATTCAGGGTGCGTAAAACCAAATAAGAGACAAAAAGGGAGCGAGCTAGCTAATTCGGAGCATTAATATATTAAACTTTTTGATTTACACAGCTTCAATTTGTTTCTGTACCTTCACAGTGGAGTCAAGATATCTTATGTATATTTGTATTTTCCTACATATTCTTATGCAATTATATGAGTTATTATCCCCCAACAAGTTTATAACTCTCCCTATGCGTAAAGATAGAGAGAGAGACAAATCATACCCCCTCCGATTATAGAGTGTTTTCAAGAAGAATTTTTTTATCTGTAATATAAGTCATTTAATGGACTATTAATAAGATTTTTCAAAATATTACCCCTATCAAAATTTACTAACTAGGAGAAGACTATCTATTGTTGTGTTTCTCTATACTCTTAAATGTAGGCAAATTAAAGTTAAAAAATGTTTTATTTTCAGATAAAGTTAATAAGTCAATCCCATCTTGTTGATTATGCCAAGATACTTAGATATAAGTAATAATATGGATTGAAGGAATATTCCATCTCAACGTTTAAATTGTAAGTTATAAAAGCTAATAGTAAAGGGTTTTTGCCTTTCTTAATAATTGCGCTTTCCGAAATTTAAATTTAAGTTCTCTACTTTATGAGGGTTAGACTGCAAACCATCTTAACCAACAATTTAGATAGTTAGGCACATAGAAATAATAGAATCATATCATTGTTTGTTGATCACCTAGTCTTTCCTTTGTTTGGGATTAAATTATTAATTTGACAGTGAATTAATTACAGAATCAATGCTAATAAAATCATGAACATAAATTGATGTAGGTCTATCTAAGGTAAATTTTAATTTTGGAAAGTTTTAGTATAAAGTTTCAAAATAAAGAAAAGGTCCTGATAATTAAGATAAAAACATAAAAAATGTATGGCGTATGATATATCATATATATATATATATATATATATATATATTAATTATGATTTTCTGTTATAATAGTAGTGTGCAAGACAGTAAATGAATGATCTTGTCCTACATAAGTACCCTATAGTAGTGTATACCATACAACATAACATTCATTATAAAAAAGCACGTCTTGATGTAAAAAGACGATGATGAGATGCATAGTAATATATAAGATAATGGAGGAAATTAAACCGTTTGTTGTTATTGAATTATAAGAAATACACAAAAATATTTATATTTAACACTATTTATCAAACAATCAAATTCATTGTTGACATAGAATTTCATCACCGGCCATCTCCGTACTGGATTGTTGCCCCTTCTCCACCCTCAAAATAAGACATGTTTATTAGTTTTCTGTTGTAACCCTCCCTCTTGTAGGTAAGTAATAATATTGCTGGCACATAAAGAAATCTCTAAAGGTAAAGTAAAAGACAATAGGTTGAAAGTTTGTAAAAATAATAGCTATGAGGATTTATGAAAAACCCAAGTTCTGCAACTCCTATCACAATATGATCAAGAAGGCGCCCAATAGATAAATTCGCGGTCTATGGAACTAGGGACATTGGCCTAGGGAACCAGAGATTATGGGATTCTGTTCCTAGTAGAGCCATTTATTCAATTTTTTATTGTTAAAAAAAATAATAAAGGAGGCAGGGTTTATGTTGGAGATGAGGTTAATTAAAAAAGAGATATACATTTTTAATCTAAATTTGCTATGGTAAACATTTGTATTTGTGGGACCTGAGGTTAAAAAATTATTTACATTTTTAATCTAAACTGAAAGTATATATTTAAAAATAAAGTTTACTTTAAAAAATTAGTGAAATTTTTCTCATCACAAATTTTGTTTGGTCCAAAGTATTCAAAATTTATTTAAGCAGCTTCTTACCATGTATTATCTTCTTAAAAGGATGCAATTCTTTTTTAATGGCGTGTAAGTATACAAACTATCTTTAGTTTTTGTGTGTGGAAATATTGATGTGCAAAACAGAAGATATTTACATATAATAGTTATATACTTATATATGCAAAAGGGTGTTTATGCATTTTTGAGCAATATAGTTTCTAAGCTGGAAAAGTAAGCTTACAACCGCAATTTTATCTTTTTATCAGTAAAAAAAGAAGAAGGTGTTTTTGATTTTTTTTTTTGGAATAAATACTGAAATCATATCCTAACAGAGGATTACAATCATCAACAGCACCTAATTAACTTCCTTCGACAGATGACGTTTTTTATTTCTCACAAATAGTAAGTTCAGTTCATAGCCTCATACGTGATATTAATATAAGAAAGAGTTAATTTTTTTAGAGATTAAGAAAACTAAATAAATTACTTAATAATATCATATGTTGTGTATCATTAAATTGTATATCAATTTATATGTTAGGTAAAATAGTTTGGACAAGTGGGTGAAAGTGTTTCCTATTTTGTATTTGGTGGATTTTGGTCATGACTTAGGTTCCCAATTCAAGGAGGTTTATTAAATATGTTCTATTTCTTGGTTTTAATGATATTTGAGTTAGAATTATATTAATAAAATAAGGAACAATAATTTAAATAAAAAAATGTAAAAAAGGAAGGAAACTATATAGATAAAGAGAAAAAAAAATATTTGTTCACTTAAAATAAGCTCCGTCCCTCACATACCCTCCTCAATAAACAAAAAAGCCAAATCCCTATTCCTCTTTTTTTTAAAAATAAAAATAAAAAATCAAACAGAGCTCATAACGATCTTTTGACCTAACCTCACCTATTGTGCCAAACACATTATTAGTGCCGGTTTATTTTAGTTTTTTAGAAGTGTTTTTACGATTTACAAGATAAGTATATTGCAAGGTTCTCAAAACCGGACCCCACCGAACCGTCGAAATCTTGGGTCAAGGGTCAGTGGGTCAAACCGGAGTTAAACCGGAGCTGAACCGGTCCAGCTTATTTTCATATTTTGTGAGGGCCCCACAACACGTTCCCTCCCTTCTCAATTCATGACAGCATTAAGTCACGTTATAGTTGGAGGCAGGCAGGCAACCCACGTGAATGCTTAGGATTATGTGTTTGACACTTTTTTTAATTTTTTTTTTTTCCTAAATGTGTTTGACACTTTGACTGACCCACTCTTTTATTTTCAGCCTCACTCTATTTTCTTTTCAGACAACCATCTAACTGACTATGTGAGTGAGAGCGGAGATACGCCTTCTCTCCATTTTCTTCTTCACGCAACCATATCAGTGACAGAGGAGAGGCGCCATCTTAGCTTTTGTTCTTCTTCTTTTGGTGAGAGTGATCTGAGAGGAGCAACTGTGGCTTTCGAAAGAGAGGAGAAGGAGAAATCGCACAGTTACCGGCCTGAATCCCTCCACCGCTTTCAAAAGAGAGGAAGGAGAAATCGCATAGTCATCGCTTTTGACGAGGACCTCCAATCCGTCAAATCCGGCCTGAATCCCTCTAATGCTTTCGAAAGGAAGCAAGTAATTATTCATGGTTTGTTCTGTTTGTATGTCTTTTGTGACCAGAGAAAAATTATGTAATATTGGCTTCAGATCTCTCTTTCTCACCTCCTTTCTCTTTTCTCACCAAGTTTCGAGTTTCGCCATGCAACTTTTTTTTATTAAAAAAAAAAAAATCGGATCGAATGGCCTCGGCCAACTTGGCCGGTTTAGGTCGAGTTGACCAAGTTGACCCCGGGTCAACTCGGGACTCCGGTTTTCCCTTAACTCGGACCGACTTTTCGGCCGTTTGCCGGTTACCGGTCCAAACCGGCCGGTCCGGTCCGGTTTTCAGAACACTGTATATTAGAGAAGTTTTATTTCGACTTGCGGAAAAATATTTCTAAAACCATGGTTTGAGGTTACCTAAATAAGTACTAAGGCCTATTTGAGTTTGCATTTAAAAAGCACTTTCACACAAATCCAAACAAAACTACTCCCATATACTTAATTTGTATACCATAAATCATATCGAAAAAAACAGCTTCTACAGTTAATCCAACATCCAAACACGCACTTACGCTTTTGGGAAATTAGAAGAAAAAAAACGAAAAGTACTTGTTCTCAGTCGACGGCTTAAAGCCATCCCTTCTTCTCAGTGACACCCTCACAGTCACAGACAAGTCCCTACAGCGAACCGGCGACCCCACTCTCCACTTCGCCCTTTACTTTATCTTCCTCAACAACAGCACCTACAATTTTCTAAATAAGATACTTGAGTTATAGATTTGCAGTTTCCCAATTTCAGAACAAGAGCAGTCGGCCACTCTCTTCTTCGATTTTGATTAGCAGAGGATTTTCAGACCACACATTGAGGTAGGGTTTTGCTTGCAATTTCTCTAAGAAGTTAATGACTTTATCTCTTTGAATGCGTGACCTATATAATTATCGATCTTTCTCGCTCACACTGCAGTCGGTGCTTTCTTTTTGTTGCTTTGCTGCATTTTCTTCCTCCCAAAATTTCTAGCACTTCTATGCTAGGATTCGTGCTTGAGGATGTTTTAGTGCTGTTTTTTTTTTTTTTGCTTTTATTGTTTAATTTTAGAGATTTCTTTGGGGTGTGCTTGTTTTGGATTTACATGCCCATCTCTATTTATGTAGCGTCTCCCTTCTCTGATTGAAACTTCTGACTTTGACTTTCTATTGTTGATTGTTAATGCTGGATATTTCATCTCCATTTATCTTGAGTATTAACTATCATCGAAATTAAGCACCAGGGCCAGTTTGCCTTCGATTTGACCCAGGGGCGGAGCCAGGATTTATAGTTTATGGGTGCATAATTAGTGTAGGGGTTCGGGGGTAGCGCCCCCGATTTTTTTTTTTTAAAGGAAAGTTTTAAATGCATTAAACTATAAAGTTAATGAATCTGGAAGAAAAAAAGTTTAACAAGATTAGGGAACATGTTGCAACCTATAAGCTAGCTCATCTCAATACTTCCTCGATCAAAACCTATAATATTGTATCTTTTTTCATACAGGGACACTAAGCAACTGACGCTATGATTTCCAATTCCAAAGCAACTAAACAATTCATACTCTAAAGCAATTAAACTGTAAAGTTAATGAATCAGACAATTCATACACTAAGAACCGACGCTATGATTTCCAATCCCAAGTAATTATGCATCCCTCACATATCATATCATCAACTCGTCATTTGCATCGTATACGTATAAATTAAATCAATATATAAATAATAGAATCATATCAAGGTAGATCAGGCTTAAGAGAGAAATGTGGAGAGTTGAGGAGAGTGCAATGACAACTTACATCACGTATATAGAGTAAGAGCAATCCAACTTTATAATCTATAGTACAACTTAACTTAGATATATCACTATTTGAAATCAGATTTTTCAGTTTAATTGACCTCTATTATCGTTCCTACTAACTTTGATGTGTTTTCTATTTCCATTCCTTAGTGGTTTGACCCTTCTCAGCAAAGTAAAGCAGCTTTACTTAACTTAGATATATGCACTAGTCCTTATGCTCATGATCTATTAATTAGGATTAATGTGGGTGTTTTTTTTTTGAACAAATCTAGGATATTCATTGGATGAGAAAAGGAGATACAAAGGTACTTGGACATTACACGACGAGGGCACTAAGCCAAACAAAAATCAGCAACCAAGATAACAATTCAAGAAGAGAAAACGAGAACACCCTTCTCAAAGAAAGTAAAGCCCGATAAAGAATGACTAACAATGTAAGTTAATCAAGGAAGACCGATCAGAAAAAGAGCAAGGACAAGAAGGAGCCGGACCAATTTAAGTTTATAGCTCAAGACTCGTAAATCAACACGGAATCGTTCCCAATGACAGCCGCGTTACGGTGACCTCTCGCCAACGTTTTATTAGTAAGATGACAATTAATTTAACTACAATAATAAATTTGAGTAAACCTATCTTCCGCATTGAGAATCAAGGAGTCACCTATTCTTTTCGGAGTCTGGATGTATGGACGAAGCTTCCCCGGCACAAACAATGCAGCCCACAACCGAGGAATAATCCCAAAGAACAACTCAAAGAACCACCGCATTCATTCAAAATTCCCGATGCATAGACGCTAAGAACCCCAGACATGCATCAAAACCGTGTTCTTAAAGCAATATTATCGATAAAAACTCACATTCAACGACAGAGGATACTTACCGGAAGGTATTACCGGACGAAAATCACGATGCAACGACGGAGGAGATGCGGCGTGGCTGAACGATTTGGGGGCGGATCGATTTGGTTGAACGATTTGAACGATTTGGGGCCGGATCGAGAGAGTTGAGAAAATGAAATTGGCGGATCGATTTGGGGGAAAATGAAATTGGAGAAAGCTTTGCGCCGGAGCTTGACTGCGTGAGAGTTGAGGGCGGATCGAGAAAGAGCCGAGAACGATTTGCGTGAGTGAGACCGTGAGAGTTGAGGGAGGGTTGACAAAACAAAATTGAGAAAAAAGGAGCATGCTACGCGTTCGAACCCGGGACCTCAAATATGGCCAAAGCTCTTACCAGTTAAGCCAACCAGATCTATTGTAATAGGATTCCTTCACAAAATATATATTTTTATATTTTTTATGGGTTCACTTGCCCCATAGGCACTAGTGTGCCTCCGCCCCTGGTTTGACCGTAGCTTCCTTCCCCCGGAATAGCTTTAATTTGGGGGTGTTTAGAAATTCTAGAAAGTGTTTGATAGAATGCCTGATATAGATTTCCCCTCTTTTTTCCTTCTGGGTTCAACACTACTATAAAATATGGATATTACTACCCTAAAAGACGTCACTTTTTTTTAAAAAAGGAAGTAAAAAGTGAATGTGGTGGCATTGTTGTAATTATTTACTTGAGTTTGAGACTTTAAACGTCTTGAAATAGTTTTAGGACGTCAAATCAGCATTTTTGGCGTCCCGAAATCCATTCAGGACGCCTAAAATCAGCATTTTTGGCGCCATTTAGGATATTTGGGGAATTGTTTGGCGCCGGAATTTTTTTTTTTTGGCGTCCTGAAACAGGTTCAGGACGTCAATGTTTTTTTTGGCATCCTGAAATTTATTCAGGATGCCTAAAATCATCATTTTTAGCGTAATTTGAGATATTTGAAGAATTTTTTGGCGCCATAATTTTTTTTTTTTTTTTTTTTTTTTTTTGCGTCCCGAAATACATTCGGGACGCCTAAAATTAGCATTTTTGGGTCAATTTGAGATATTTGGGGAATTTTGTGTGAGGAGAGAGCGGATAAAATCTTGAGTGTTTATATACGATGATGTGGAAAAATGAAAAACAGTCATACATTTTTTTAGTAAGATTTTCAATTCAAATCTTATGAAGAATTAATTTCTTGTTTAGAAAAATCTAATCCAAAGTTGATTCAATCACGTAAAAGATTAACTATAAATCAAGTAAACATCTATTATTTTATGGAAGGTATTAAATTATTATATCCAAATAATATTTTTGATGAAGATATTTTAGATTATTCTAAATTGATTGGAATAATAAGCACGAGAAATGTTTGGTAATAGGTTATAGATTTGGAACCCTGGATTGTAGATTTAGGGAAGAAGAAGAGTTAGTTCCACATTTTGTTATCTTCCAAAAAGGATAATATTCTTAATAATTATCTTCTAGAAAAACTTCGCGGCAAGCATCGTAAATGAACAAAATTATAATATATTAAATATATATTAATATCAATAGATAACCAAGTTCAAATATAAATAATAAAAAATCATACACACACATTATAACTCAATTTATATTAATATTAAATATATATTAATATCAATAGATAACCAAGTTCAAATATAATTTTGTATATATTGCGGTTTAATTTGTTTTAATAAACCGCATACAGATACTTAAAACAGGGAAAAGATTACACTATTTTAATTGATAATACGAATTAATTTACATTCTTTAATATAAATTCCTCAAATATCTCAAATTGCCCCAAAAATACTGATTTTAGGTGTCCTGAATCTATTTCAAGATGCCAAAAAAATTACTGGCGCCAAAAAATTCTCCAAATATCCAAAATTGCGTAAAAAATACTGATTTTAGGCGAGGATGCCAAAAATAATTTTTTGACGTCCCCGAATCTATTTTTGGCGCCAAAAAATTCCCCAAATATCCAAAATTGCGCAAAAAAAAAAAAACTGATTTTAGGCGTCCTAAATGAATTTCAGGACGGCAAAAATAATTTTTTGATGTCCTGAACCTATTTCAGGTCGCCAAACAAATTTTATAATGTGGTTTTCGTTATATACTAGGTACCCTTAATTAATCTACACATACACTTTCCCCTTCTCTCCTCTGCACCCTATCTTCTCTTTCGATCTATTCCTACTCCTTCAACACTCTTCAACTGGCCGGGCGAGGAGACGTCGACGAGGAGATGACGACGAGGCCGAGGGCAAGGAGACGAGCAACGAGACTCGGGAATTTGCACTTTGGAATGAGACAACGGCGAGGGCGAGGAGACCGAGCAACATGTCGCCGGACCGCACGGAACAAGAGCCGCCATCGATTTCATCCAAAACGCCGTCGCGCAAGTATTTTTCCGGATCGACTCTTGTTCAGTTTTCGGATCCGAGAGGGCACCAATTTTTGCAGATCTGGAAATCTCCTCGTGGCGCCGAGAGATACTATGAACACCAAGTCTCTTACATATCTGGAATTACTCTGTTTTTTTCATTCTTGTTCCTTATTCCTTCAAATCACCCAAATTAGAATGCGAGTTGTTAGTTACTTGTTATGTTTTTCTTTTTCTTTTTTTTTTTTTAAATTGTATCTTCCTTATTGTCTCTGTTTCGATGACTCTCTGTGTTCTTTTCTTGTTCTTGCTGGTTCTGGAATTTCTTGTTTGTACCGTAAAAAAGAAAGTATTTCTGGAATTTGATTTTTGATTTGTTCTTCTGTGGCCAGCCCCGCGGGTTTTTTTTTTAAAAAAACTGCAATAAGGCGTCCTAAAAATACAATTCGGGATGCTTTACATAAGGCATCCCGAACAAAATTAAGGACGCCAAAACTCAAATTTTTGACGTCCCCCGTCGAGACGTCCCTCTGAAAAGGGACGTTAAATGAGTCTTATTTAGGTCGTTTTTTGTAGTAGTGCAAATGCGGGTAAGTATTTGATAGATAGGGTAAGATGTTCAACAGGTAAGTATTATATTGAGTAATGTTGACTTTAAGCTAGCTATTATATTCATAGAGGACTGTTAGTTGAAGATTAATAAACTTTCGACGGTTAAAAACATTTTTCTACCTAATTATAGCAGGATTGCTTGTAATCTCTATGCCTGAATCAAGCCTTGCTGATTATACATATTCACCAAATATGCCAATCCAATGCAAATTCCAGGAAGTAATCAATCAAATAAAAAATATGACTTCTTTTGGAGGAAGAGGGAGAGCCAAATTACAAACAAGATATGAATCTCAAAGGAAGACACTAAAAGAAACCGAAGTTGTTTTGTAGTGGTTAAAATTGCGTATTTATAGCGGTTTTAACTTATAGATAGTAGTAGCGGTTTAAAGAACCGCTACTGTTGCAAGCTGTTTTGTAGCGGTTATTTAAAACCACTACTTATGTAATAAAACCGTTACTATACTTGTAGCGTTTATTAATCACTGCTACTAGATGAGATCAAGATGATGGATTATGTGAACATTTTGTAGCGGTTTCAAGTTAGAAAAGCGCTACAAATGACAAGGAAAATTTTGAGTAGCGTGAAAGGAAAATCGAGAAATTGGCACCAACATTGTAGTGGTTATTAAACCGCTATTAAGTAATTCCACAAATTTTAAAAAATTGGTGGCAAAAATTTGTAGCGGTTGTAAAACTGTTACAAATATTGGATGAAATTTCAAATATTGTGTTAGATTTTAAGGCAAATTTGAGTTAATTTTTGTAACGGTTATAAAACTGCAATAAATTAGTTTGAAAACCGCTACAAATATTGAATTAAATTTTAAAATTCGCCAACTTTTGTCAAGAGAATTTGGATTAAAATTTGTAGCGGTTCTAAAACTACAACAAAATATTGCAAATTTTTTTTTTTAAAAAACCCCCATACTTTGTGTCCATTTTTACAATATTTTATTATTTAAGTGACAATTTAAATAATGGTAATTAATATTTTAAATACATTGATTGACTTAAGTTAGATAAATATAAATATTATATAGGTATAATATTGAGAATGTGCAGATAATATGAACTTATGATGTTGTCCACTTTATGATATTTGATTATGGAATTAATGTTGATGATGATGGAAGGAATGTTGAGAAAATGTCCCTAAAATTCAGGATAAGAAAAATATAGTATCGGTGTTGTAAGAAGGATAAATACAGGTTCTCATTAGGTGTTATTCCCTTATGTGCTTCTTAGGTGCTATTCCCTCTAATTAGAGGGATTATGAATTTTTTTATTTTTTATTTAGGTTTTTTTATATATTCTATTTATATAGATTAGATTATATGATGCATCTTGAATTTTTTTACATCCAGATCTCAAATTAATTAATTTCGGGATATTGGGTTACGGGAAAAATATTTTTGAATGTAGGACTGAAAATTAATTAATTTGAGATACTTGGGTGTAAAAAATTTCAAGATATAACATATAATATAATCTAAATAAATAGAATATATAAAAAAATGTAAAGAAAAAAATTCTAATCCCTCTAATTAGAGGGAATAGCATATAAAAAGCACATAAGGGAATAACACCTAATGTGAACTCGATAAATACATTGAAATCAAAGATTTAAATATTTTTAAACCATATTTGATCGGCCTGCTATGTACTTAACCTCTTCAGAAAGAGAAAACGAGAGAGAAGGTGGGTAGGAAGAAATGAAGGAGTGTGTGAAATAAAGTGTGGTGTGGGGTATTTATTGTTGGGATCCGTACACGCAGCAGAATTAAAAACTTTTACGAATCCCATCCGAGGATCGCTCAACCATGTTTAAATCAAGGTTCTTTAAGAAACCGTACCTTTAAGAACTCGTGCACGTCCTATCCGAACTCGAGTGCGTCCTTCGCGAACTCGTGTTCACCTCTATTTCACGTTCAGCTTGGATGTGGTCTAGTAATTCGATGATATCTCTCAAACCAGAAATCAGATTGAGGTGAAACCAATTTTGTATGAAACTAGACTCTCAATGCGTCATTTTGATATAATATTCAAGCCCAAAAGAGTTCAGATCAAGGCGCTATGAATTGTGGAAGTTGACAGTGAAATTCACGCCACTCAGCAGACCAAGCTTCGGTATTTTGGGTGTATCTCCCAATCTACATATCCAATTGCGCTGAAACTGGTGCCATTTGAAACTAGACTCAAAATTAGTTCTATCAAGATTTGAACCAACCAAAACGGAGTTCAGACCAGGGAGATATGGCCTTCGAAAGTTGACACTCGAAATTCTGGAACTATTTCAGCATAGGCTCGGTTTTCTCGATCACCGGGCCGACTCAAATAATCCACTCCCTCTATCGGTATCCACACCGAATAGCCTTGAACACGGATGGAAGCGTGCTAGCGCCTTCAGTATTCTTGCGTCTCTCCTTTTTCTCTCTAGGGTTTCTCGCGGCTTTCTAATTCATCCGTCTTATTAATACGACTAGATCAATATCTATTATATGGTTTCTAAAACCCTAATAAGCCGTATTAAAATATTCAAAATTAATCCAATCAATTTTGAAATTTGAATTTAAATTTAAATAATATATTAATTAAATCTATCAAATAGATCTAATCTAATATGTTTATTTATTCGGAATTGTAAGCCTACATATTTAATTTATCTTTATAAATTAAATATAAGATATGATATCTTTTTATTTAATTAAATATGAGATACTATATCTCAATTTAATTAAATCTGATATACTATATCTTAATTCGAAAATTAAATATGAGATACAATATCTCAATTTATTATAGTTATTTAATTTATCAAATAAATTAAATACTATATATAATAATATTATTATCTATAAATAATACTCCCTCCCCCGTCTTAATTATAGGAGCAAATTTTGGAGTTGGTTTTGGTCTTAATTATAAGAGCAAGTTTTAACTTTTGTCAATTTTTTTCCTATAATACCCCTATTTATACTTTCTCAATAATAATTAAAGACAAAAATAAATTAATAATACACCTATATATTTTATAAAGTAAATAATGTTTGCAACTCATTAATGTCATATACACCTAAATTATACTTTTTTATATAAAATAATAATTGTAAAAGGTTTTGTTCAATATATAAATTATATTTATATACACATAATTAATTTAGCTTTTATATAATAAGTGATAGTTGACCGTTAATGAGTCAATGAAGATTTAAAATTGAATCTTAAATAGTTTAAAAGGCCAAAAAAACAAAGAAGCTCACGTGGCATATTTAAGCATTGATTTAATTTCATTTTATATAACGTTGTTAATGTTGGGATCCGTACACGCATCGGATTAAAATTTTCTACGAATCCCATCCCGAGGATCGCTCAACCATCGTCTAAATCAAGGCGAAGGAACCGAATATTACCTATGGCTGAAACGTTCTGCGTCTTGTTCTCTTTTAACCGTGGGCTACCTTCTCGATCAACCGATCGACTCCTCGAATCGGCTTCCTCTACTGGTATCCACACGAATAATCTTGAACCCGATTGCGGCGTGCTAGCGTCTTTTTGAGTTTTGCGTCTCTCTCAATTTCACTCTAGGGTTTCTCACGGCTTTACGTAATACGCTCGACAAAAAAGTCCCGTAGGTTTTCTCAAACCCGATCGGCGTATTATATTCAAATTAATCCTCATTAATTTTGAATTTCAAATTTCAAATCTAGATTAAAATATTTTAATTAAATCTATCTAATAGATCTAATGTAATTTATTTATTTAATCCGAATTAAAAGCCGATCTGAAATTCGAGTTTTGAATCTTTGATTAAAATTATATTAATTAAATCTATCTAATAGATCTAATCTAATATATTTATTTAATCCGAATCAAAAGCCTTGATTTAATTTATCTTTATAAATTAAATCCGAGAAATGATATCTATCTATTTAATTAAATCGAGATACTATATCTCAATTTAAATTAAATAGATATATAATATATTTATTCAAAAATTAAATGAGATACAATATCTCCATTTGTTTTAGATATTTAATTTATCAAATAAATTAAATACTAAACAAATATTATATAATAATGTTATAATCATTATTTAATATTATTTAATTATTTAATTTCGAATTAATATAATATATATTATATTATATTATATTATATAATATTAATATACGTAATATTCACCCCGAGATAAATACAAAGATTCATCAAATCTTTGACGTATCTAAGATTCAATGAATCGATACTTTTTAGATTCAATGAATCTGACACTTTTCTTTCGTGTGTTGGGCTATTCTTGTGTGCGACCACGTGCCCATACGGTTTTGCAGATTGTGATGGGCCAATCTTTGTACTAGCTCACAAGTCGCAGCGGCCTCTAGCAAGACATTGTGACTACTCAATTCATATGGGGATCGATGATACGATACTACCTATCGTATAACCATGTCACGTCCCTTTTGTCACGTGATAATTTGGTCAAGGATGAGGCATGAATAATGTCAACTTCCTTTTCTTGACCATTACTTTCTCGATTCTCTAGTAGTCTAATAAGTGAAATGGAAACTCCTTTTGTAATATCCGGATTTTAGCAAATTTGGAATTCTTGAGATAAGAGGAATTAATGAATATTTTGATGAAGCAAATTCATGAGTTTAAAACTATTATAGAAAATTGTTATAATTGTCAAGTAAATTGTCGAAAAAGTTACAAAAAAATCAGGTGAACAGAATGACTAAAAATGCAAAATGGTAATAGAAACGATCTATAAACATTATGATAAATACGAAAGATCATGAGAAATTATGAGAAAAATTATAGGAGTATTATCTTTAATTATAAGAATTTAATAAATTGTTTCAGAGGAGATAACATGAAGAAATGTTTAAAAAGCATTCCCGTAAACCATAAAGTAATTTTATAGTGTAAACATTTTTAATATTTTACATAGGATATAAAATGACAATGTCGGTATAAAGTTGGTAAGATAATAATATACTGTAAATTATAGAATTATCAACCATTGGTAAGAGAATGATTAGATAATTACTAGCTAATTGATTCAAAAACAAGAGAAATATAGAAAGTTAAGTTTGTGGTAAAATCCTTAATTAAGAGATTAAGGCTGGTAATTAGCATAAAATATACTTACTAATTATGATAAAAAGATTAAGAAAAATTAGTAAAGATAAATGTATGAAGAGACCTAATCCTAAAAAGATCACTAAATGAAGAATTTAGGTCGATTAAGCCTTAACGAAGGCGGGGGTAAAGCGAAATTTTTGGTAAAAAATATTATTTTTTAAAAAAATGGAAAAAATTATGAAAAAAATAATTAAAACTGAATTTTAAAATGAAGGGGCGAAATTCTTAGTATTTTTAATTAAAATGAATTGTTTAAATAATTAAAATGATAATTAGAATAAAATAATGATATAATGCGGTGAGTCGGCTTATAGGCGTACAGGGGAAAAGTTAGAAATAAATTCTACAGGTAAACCAGAGGTAAAAGTATTTTCGGACTGATCAAATTAAGAACAAGTAAATTTTTACACGAAAAAAGAATTTACCAGGCGTTGATTCCGCAACCGAAAACCCTAATTCCTAATAAGACAGAAAGTCGATCGGATAGAGTAGAGCCGATAGGAAAAGTGAGAACCTATAGAAAAAATTTCATGTTTTCAAACACGGATTAAGTTAGGCAACAACGGACGTTTTACGATTCGAATTATTGTTCCGGAAGTTGGTTCTATCGGAAGCGATTTCCGTAACAGCCAGGACGCGTTTGTCCGAATATCTTCCGACGCACCGGAGAATACCTGGATATGATCAAAAAGAGGATCAAAATAGATAATATGAAAGAGGATGAAAAGATCTTCAAAGTTACATGCCCGGAGTTTTGAGTTTCTGCGAAATCGCTCGAAACGGACACCGATCGGGTAGCTTTATCGGGCTGGAGGCCATAAAGCAAGAGCCATCATTGGATGACAACTCATCCTTTGACTTTTTGGGCCCTTGGACGTCGGCAAAGAGCATTAGAGGGCCAAGATTGCTTCTCCCAAAACCCTAGATCTAACGGTCCGAAACAAAGCGAGAAAATTCCCCGTCGTCTGAATTTTCTCTATAAATAACAAGCTCCCCTTCTTCATTCATCACACCATTCTTCTCTATTCCTTGGCCGAAACTTAGAGTGAGAAGCTCTGCAAAAATTCTGCCTAGCTCCGAGTAAGTTCTTAATCCTTAGCTTTTAGTTTTCGGTAGTTCTTTCGGTAGTTATAGTAGAATCTTAGTTGTTTTGATCTAAGATAGTTTCTAGAATATATTCCTATACTTGTTTTTAAGCCTCATTGCATTGAAAGATGCCTGATGAGGTAAAAACATAGTGGGGAAAATTTTGAGATGGAATAAGGTCAAAGTAACGAAGTTCTGGCGAAATTCCGCCAAATAGGGGTAGTAGGGGCAAAATGGTCTTTTTCACCTAAAATGCCTGTTATGCTGCCAAATATTCATAAATGTGTTATTATTTTGATTAGAATACTTCTGACGTCGAACCGCTGTCGAAATTCCATCGTTCATTTGTTGACCGCCGTTTGTTTTACGTACGGCCAAAAGTACCATTTTTAGCCGGAAGAGCCGGATATCTGCAACTAAGGTACGGACGCTTCTTTGTAACCTAAATCTATGATGCTTATATACTTTTGCGTTATAGATACGTTCATAGTATTCGAGGTTATGGTTGAGAATCGTGGATATACTTACACAGCTTTACCCACGGATTATAGTATTGGTAATGCCGTTTGAGTTATTCCTAGCGCGAGGACACGTTAGTGGCGTGGCCTTAGATATGTGCAGAACTAGTCGAGAGAGACTTTACATACTGCTTTGTGCTTATGTTCTGTCCATGTTATTGATCATACATCTGTTGTTTGCTTTTGTGATGATATGCTGTATTGAAATGAATATCTGTTGTACGTATACTGTTTTATTTGAGCATAAGGTTAACCGTTACCTGATATCCATATGTGGAATGGATCTCGCCGTAGCATCGTGTGCGGAGGACCAATGTTTGGCGATCGTGGCAAGCGCCGTACGAGTAGGCCAAGACGTGTCTACATTATTTATCGTTTTCTTTAGTTTTCTTTTGAACTTTTGAGAATTACCGGATGACTCACGTAATCCGATACATTTACACTATGGTCCATATTTTGAATGTAATGTAAATTACTTACTCGCTCCAATGCTCTACTCTGATTATTCTGCTTGAAATATTTGGAAACGTTTAAAAAAAAAAATTCCGCCGTTTTCAAATGGGATGTTACACCTTTCCATCACAGTACGGCCGTACATTTCTTAGACCCACTCATCGAGGGGCCCAGTATTATCTCTCTACAAATGTGAGGGACAAATTCCATCCTGACCATTCACATTCCTCTCCATGAGAACCACTGATCCTGATCCAACCCTTTATCATCACCCGGTCAAAGAACAGTGACTCATCATGTAGGAATCCATGATGATCTTAGGTCATAGGGCGTTGTGACGCGGTTATACATGAGAAAAGCTTATGACTTAGTCCATGCAGCTTTCTCATAGTGGGTCGTCCAGCACATGGTACTCTTACAAGTGCCCATGACTTTGACTCGTATCTCCATACTCATCAAAGTCATACGGTCTTATTTCATCTTCGCTCCCGCGTAGATGACCGACCGAGGACATTTAGGATAATCTATAAGATATATCCAGGGATCAGCTATCACTATAAACATGCAAATAAAGTGATAACTAAATGGATAATGACTTGCCCCTAGGGTATAATTTCCAACAGACTCCCACGTGCACTAGGCGCAATCATTAATTACCCTAATTCCCATTGCCCTAACATGACGCTAATGTTTTGCTTGTGCAAGCGGCTTTGTAAGAGGATCAACATCACTACCTTCTCCTTGTACTTTGCATACTTTTACATCACCTCTATCATTGATTTCTCTGATAGGATGAAATCGCTTGAGTATGTGCTTGGTCCTTTGATGTGACCTAGGCTCCTTAGTCTGCGTAATAGCGCTACTATTGTCACAGAATAAGTCTATTGGATTTGAGATGGTAGGAACCACTCCTAGTTCATTAATGAACTCTCCAATCCAAAAGGCCTCCTTAGCTGCATCCAATGCTGCTATATACTCGGCTTTTGTTGTAGAATCGCTACGATGCTCGCTTAGAGCACTTCTAGCTTACCCACCCCCATTCAACAGAATACTTATCCCGATTGCGATCTTGAATCATCTTGGTCGTTTGGAAACTCGCATCCGTGTAACCGCTTACACGAGCTCATCTCCCAAACCACCAAATTCCAAGAATAATCCCTTAGTGCTTCTTAAGTACTTAAGGATATTCTTGATGACTACGATCCAATGACCTTTACCGGGATCTTGTTGATATCTGCTGGTCATCCTCAAGGCAAATTGACACATCCGATCGAGTACATAACATGACACACATGATAGATCCAATGGCCGAGGCATATGGAATCTTACTCATGCGATCTCTTTGATCTTGTGTACTAGGACACGAGATCCTTACGAGATGGATGCCATGAGACATGGGCATGTTACCCCTTTTAGAATCCTCGCATTCGAATCTATGCAAATCTCGTCTATGTATGTGCTTTGACTTAGGCCTATCAGCCTCTTGGATCTATCTCTATAGATCCTGATCCCTAGGATATAAGAGGCTTCGCCTAAATCTTTCATTGAGAAAGACTTTCCTAACCAAGACTTGACACTCTTCAAGGTAGGAATGTCATTCCGAATGAGTAGGATGTCATCAATGTAAAGCACTAGAAATACAAATGTGCTCCCACTAACTTTCTTGTAAACACAAGGTTTATCGATGTTTTGAATGAATCCAAACTCTTTGACTACTTCATCAAAACGACGATTCCAGCTCCGAGATGTCTGCTTCAATCCATAAATGGATCTTTGAAGCTTACATACTTTACCCGAGTCCTACGGACGCACAAAACCCTCGAGTGGTGTCATGTACACATCCTCAAGCAGTTTTCCGTTAAGGAAGGCTGTTTTGACGTCCATATGTCATATCTCATAGTCATAATATGATGCAACGACAAGAAGGATTCTGACTGATTTGGCCATTGCAATTGGGGAAAAGGTTTCATCATAGTCCACACCATGAGTTTGAGTGAATCCTTTTTCAACCAGTCGTGCCTTGAAGATATTTACTTTGCCATCAATGTCAGTTTTCTCTTTGAAAACCCACTTGCACCCAATGGTTTTTACACCTTTAGGTCGATCGACTAAGGTCCAAACCTTATTGTCGCACATGGATTGCATTTCAGGCTTCATGGCATTAAGCCATCATTCAGAGTTTGGTCCCACCACGGCCTCTCAATAGGTAGTTGGCTCATTCTGCTCAATGAGCAAAACGTCACGACTTTCAGTGATCAAAAATCCATATCTCTGAGGCTGTAGCCGTGATCTATCAGACCTTCATGGGCCCTGTGTTACTGGAGTAGGCTCAAAAACTTGTTGTGAGTCTTCTCCGGTTTCCATCTGTGATTCTACATTGTCCTGTGACTCTCGAGCTTCTTCGAGGTTCACTTTACTCCCACTAGTTCTTTTAGAGATAAACTCTTTTTCCAAAAAGATACCATTCCGAATGACAAACACTTTGTGATTGGTGGGATTGTAGACATAGTATCCTTTAGTTTCCTTAGGATACCCCACAAAAGGCATTTTGAGGATCTCGATGATAATTCATCGGAGGCTTGCGGTTTAACGTAAACCTCACATCCCTAAATTTTTTAAGAAAGGACAAAGCTGGGTTTCTTCCCGTCCATATCTCATATGGTGTCTTTTCAACCGCTTTGACGGAACGTGACTTAGTGTGAACACAAATGTTTCTAGGGCATGACCCTAAAAGGAAGGCTGAAGATCTGTTTGACTCATCATAGATCGAACCATATCTAATAGAGTTCGATTCCTCCGTTCAGAAACACCATTCCATTGAGGTGTTCCTAGAGGAGTAAGTTGTGAGATGATCCCACAACTCCTAAGATGGTCAACGAACTCTTGGCTTAAATATTCACCACCCCGATCATATCGAAGTACCTTAATTATTTTGCCAAGTTGGTTTTGCACTTCATTTTGGAATATTTTGAACATTTCAAAAAAAAAAATCAGACTTATGTTTCATTAGACAGATATATCGATATCCATTAAAATCGTCTATAAGTGTAATGAAGTACAAGTGACCTCCTCTGGCAAAAGTATTTATTGGTCCACACACATCAGTATGTATGAGGCCCAATAAATCGGTGGCCCTATCACTGTGTCCAGTAAAAGGAGCCTTTATCATCTTTCCAATAAACAAGATTCACATATATCAAATGATTCAAAATCAAATGAGTTCAGAAATCCATGTCAGTGGAGTTTCGAAATGCGTTTCTCATTTATATGGCCCAGACGACAGTGCCATAGGTAAGTCGGATTCAAATCATTTGACTTGATCCTTTTGGTAGTTTATGTCACAGATATGTCCATTCAATTTTCTACTGTCCTTGGGACCATGCACATTTATACAAATGTGAGAACCACATGCAGTATCTAATACCCATGTTGAGGAAGTAGAAAAGTGAATATCTACGACATAGATACCTGAAGCAATAGCCCTGTTATCCTTCTTGTTCCTTTCCAGATATTCGAGGTAGAGTTTGCAATTCCTCTTCCAATGACCGATTTCATTTAAGAAGAAGCAGACCCCATCCTTCGGAGGCCTTGCCTTCTTGGCTGCAGGCTTAGATTCGGGCTTGTCTGACTCATTGGTCTTACCAGATGAGCCTTTACCCCATCTCTTGCCCTTGCCTTTCTTTTTCATACCCTTTCCTTTCTGAACCATCAAAACAGTGCTGGGCCTTTTCTTAATGCTTTGCTCAGCTATTTTGAGCATCCCATGCAGTTCAGAAATTGATTTATCCATGTTGTTCATCGTAGTTCATGACAAACTGGTCATAACTTTCCAGGAGTGAGTTCAAGATCATATCTGTAGCTAACTCCGGACTCATGGGAAATCCCAGTCTCTCAAGGTGATCAATGTAGCCTTTCATCTTCAAAAGATGAGGGCTAACTGATGCACCTGCAGCCATCTTGTAGGAATGTAAGGCCTTAGTGGTCTCATACCTCTCTTGCCTTGCCTATTGTTGGAACATTTCCTTGAGATGAGTAATCATCTCGAGAGCTTTCATATGTTCCAGATCCTTTTGAGGTCTGGAAGCATAGTGGCAAGCATCAGGCATCCTGCATCCACAAAGTCATCCTTATGCTTCGAATAAGCATCAGTCTAAGCTCTTGGATCAATAGCAGCAGGTTCGTTAGGAATGGGTTGATCGATGAGATACTCATTTCTTTCATGCTTAGGATCAACGCTTAGGTTCCTAAACAGTTCAAGAAAGTTTGTCTCATCGAGTTCGTTCTTCTCAAGGACCGATCGCATTGATGGTGTTGCGGTGTTACTATACTACATGATTCTACAACTAAAAGGTTATGCAAAGTTTAATTAATAACCTCCCACTGAATTAACAACCCTCATTATAATTAGTGGGCTAAGATCCATATTTTGCTTAATTTTAAGTCCGCTTTGGCAAGACGCTTAAAAATAAGTTATTTAGGTAGGCAACTACTTTGCCAATTACATCACATGTAATTCTTAGATCTTTATGGGATTCGATCATCATATGATCTAGCATGTTTAATCCCATCCAATGCCTTGAGATCCAAAACCGCTTTGATGATCTCAATTAAGTCAAGACAATAATGAATATAGAGTATCACAATTACTCTCTTGTCTCACCAAGATTACTCGGATGCATCCACTTTGGTGGAACATACAAATGGGTGATCTAGGTTTTGACAAGTATTCATTAATTGACAAAGATTGTGACTTAAGATTTTATTTAGAGGGTATTATTCGATATTATCTTATTAATCCCATTAATTGTATCTATATGAATGTAATCTTTATTGTATATCATATAGTGTCTAACTTAATCATGCATTGATCATATCAAAAACATAATTAAAATTCGTGACACAACATGGCTCACCTAACCCAGAGTCCTCTCAAGCCAATGAGGGGACTTCTCTAAATAATGAAAGAAAATACATAATGAGAAACCTCGTTAAACATTCGAGGGGAGTGAGATGAGAAGAGAATGTACATGAAAATTATTTAGAGAGAGAGGCATGGCTCGCAGGCCATATTAACTTTACAACAATTATAAAATCTAGAGCCATATTGTTCACCATACCCAAACAACACTTTGAAAGGTAAATTAGAACATATTTTAATTCATTATTAAAATTTTCTAATTTATATTATATTATATAATACATATAATATATTAAATTCTCCAATTTAAATTATATTATATAATTATATAATATATCATGATTTAAATTCTCTAATTTAATGATAGTTATTTAATTTATCAAATAAATTAAATACTATATATAATAATATTATTATCTATAAATAATAATAATATTATTTCTTGAATTTATATTATATTATTATAATATAATATAATATAATATAATATAATATCATGATTATATTATATACATAATCCTTTTTTTTTAATTGCAATTTCATTTGAAATTGCAATTCTGAATTGCAATTACGAATTGCAATTCTGAATTGCAATTTCGAATGAAATTGCAATTAAAAAAGGATTATGTATAGTCATTGATATGAACGTTTGAATCAATCCATCACCGACCGGCTATCCGTAGAACCTCTAACGCGAACTAGGTTTTTCAAAACCCTAAATAGATTCGGTTAAAACGCACATGTTTCTTATATAATAGCATGTAAAGAAACCCAATTTAAACGATCGGTTGAGTTGGCTCTAATACCACTGTTGGGATCCATACACACAGCGGATTAAAATTTTCTACGAATCTCATCCCGAGGATCGCTCAACCATCGTCTAAATCAAGGCTAAGGAACCAAATATTACCTATGGCTAAAACGTTCTGCATCTTGTTCTCTTTTAACTGGTGGGCTGCCTTCTCGATCGCGAGGTCGACTCTCGAATCGGCTTCCTCTCGGTATCCACACGAATAATCCTCGAACCCGATTGCGCGGCTGCTAGCGCCTTTTTGAGTTTTGCGTCTCTCAATTTCACTCTAGGGTTTCTCATTTTCGCTCGACAAAAAGTCCCGTAGGTTTTCTCAAACCCCATCAGCGTATTATATTCGAAATTAATCCTCATTAATTTTGAATTTCAAATTTCAAATTTGGATTAAAATATTTTAATTAAATCTATCTAATAGATCTAATGTAATTTATTTATTTAATCCGAATTAAAAAGCCGATCGAAATTCGAGTTTTGAATCTTTGATTAAAATTATATTAATTAAATCTATCTAATAGATCTAATCTAATATATTTATTTAATCCGAATCAAAGCCTTCGATTTAATTGATCTCTATAAATTAAATCCGAGAAATGATATCTATCTATTTAATTAAATCGAGATACTATATCTCAATTTAAATTAAATAGATATATAATATCTTTATTCGAAAATTAAATGAGATACAATATCTCCATTTGTTTTAGATATTTAATTTATCAAATAAATTAAATACTAAACAAATATTATATAATAATATTATAATCATTATTTAATATTATTATATTATTTAATTTCGAATTAATATAATATAATATAATATATATTATATTAATATATATAATATTAATATACATAATATTCACCCAGATAAATACTAAGATTCATTAAATCTTAGACGTATCTAAGATTCAATGAATCTGGACACTTTTTAGATTCAATGAATCGGACACTTTTGCCGTGTTGCCGCTATTCTTGTGTGCGACCTTGCAGCCCATATGAGATTGGCGATGGGCCAATAACACATAGCCCACAAGTCACAAGCGGCCTCTAGCAAGACATTGCGACTGCCAAATTCATATGGGATCGATGACATGATACTACCTATCATACAACCATGTCACGTCCCTTTTGTCACGCGATAATTTGGTCAAGGATGAGACATGGATAATGTCAACTTCCTTTTCTTGACCATTACTTTCTCGATTCTCTAGTAGTCTAATAAGTGAAATGGAAACTCCTTTCCATCACAGTACGGCCGTACATTTCTTAGACCCACTCATCGAGGGGCCCAATATTATCTCTCTACAAATGTGAGGGACAAATTACATCTTGACCATTCACATTCCTCTCCATGAGAACCATTGATCCTGATCCAACCCTTTATCAACACCCGGTCAAAGGTGACTTTTGACTAGGTCAAAGAACAGTGACTCATCATGTAGGAATCCATGATGATCTCAGGTCATAGGGCGTTGTGACGCGGTTATACATGAGAAAAGCTTATGACTTAGTCCATGCAGCTTTCGATAGTGGGTCGGTCCAACACATGGTACTCTTACAGTGCCATGACTTTGACTCGTATCTCCATACTCATCAAAGTCATATTGGGCTTATTTCATCTTTCGCTCCCGCGTAGATGACCGACCCCGTGGACATTTAGGATAATCTATAAGATATATCCAGGGATCAATTATCACTATAAACATGCAAATGAAGTGATAACTAAATGGATAATGACTTGCCCCTAGGGCATAATTTCCAACAGTTAATAGAGTACATAAAAATAAAATTTAACAAAAATGCATTTTTTTTATAAACAACGATGATTCAGGTCCAAAAAAATAAACGGCGATAATTATAATAATGGGATTTTAAAAATTTGTTCATAAATCAAAATTCAATTTTCCATATTTCAAGGAAAGATAGTTTATGTTATATGCGGATGATAATTTTAATATTTGTCTTAAAAAAATTATTGTTATTGGATAATAGTAAAGTCACACAAATTTTATCGTTCTCCAATTATATCTTTGACGCCATTTAAGAACCGTATACGGACATGCGTGGCTACCAATTCAACAAGTGTTTCCTTAATGTCATTTTAAATTTTGGGTAAGGGTATTTTAGAAAAATACACATAATTAACTAATTTAACTTCCTTCTTTAATCCCTCCAAATTCTGGTAATTTGCTCCTATAATTAGGACCGGAGGGAGTATCATTATTTATTTTGAATTTAATAATATATATATATATATATCCATCCATCCTAGATTAAATGTTTTATTCATTAAATCTTAGACATATATAAGATTCAATGAATCTGGACACTTTTGCTCGTGTTGGGTTATTCTTGTGTCCAACCCTGTAGGCCCACATGAGATTGGCAGTGGGTGAATACTGTAACAACCCACAAGTCCCAAGCGGCCTCTAGCAAGATATTGCGACTACCCAATTCATATGGGGATCGATGACATGATATTACCTATCGTACAACCATGTCACGTCCCTTTTGTCACACGATAATTTGGTCAAGGATGAGGCATGAATAATGTCAACTTCTTGTTCTTGACCATTACTTTCTCGATTCTCGAGTAGTCTAATAATTGAAATGGAAACTCCTTTCCACCGTAGTATGACCATACATTTCTCAGACTCACTCATCGAGGGGCCCAGTATTATCTCTGTACAAATGTGAGGGACAAATTTCATCTTAACCATTCACATTCCTCTCCATGAGAACCATTGATCCCGATCCAAGCCTTTATCATCACCCGGTCAAAGGTGACTTTTGACTAGGTCAAAGAGCAACGACTCATCATGTAGGAATCCATGATGATCTCAGGTTAAAGGGCGTTGTGACGCGGTTATACATGAGAAAAGTTTATGACTTAATCCATGTAGCTTTCTCATAGTGGCCTGGTCCCAAAGACCTTGTACTCCTACAAGTGCCCATGACTTTGATTCGTATCTCCATACCTCATCAAAGTCATACTGTCTTATTTCATCTTAAACTCCCGCGTAGATGACCGACTGGGACATTTAGGATAATCTATAAGATATATCCAAGGATCAGTTATCACTATAAACATGCAAATAAAATGATAACCAAAGGAAAATGACTTGCCCCTAGGGCATAAGTTCCAACATTTATACGGATTTGCGTAACTCTTGTAGTGTCTGATGTGATGGTTTTTGTAGCAGTTTATATCAATATTTGTAACAGTTGTACTTTATGTAATGGTTTTTATTTGATTTGTAGCAGTTTTATAACCGCTACAAACATTTTTTTTTTATAAAAAATATAGAGGCTTACAAGAATAGAAGCATAATTTATTTAATCATTCTCCGTTGCCATCTCTACAAAAAATTTATGGAGAAAATGTTAGTTGTAAGTTTAATATGTTTATACAACAATTAAACTTAAATTAAGTGATAATAAAGCGAAACATATAAAAACACACTGAACTATAGGTAAATTGTCATCGTCTTCAGGGATTTTTTTTTCAAAATTGGTAGGTTGGAATGGCTCACTCTCATAGGCGATTTTGTCACCATCGCCCATGTCGTAAAGGTCATGAGGTTTTAAGTGAACCACCATATTCCAATCCATATAATGTGCCTCTCGTCCTTGACATAATAAACTTGGTGTGCCTCTGAACAAGAATATATGGCTTATCATCTTGAGATTGACTAGTGTGAATTGGCCAGGGGAAATTTATTGATGTGATGCCTAAGTCGTAAGTTGTCAGTCCCCTAGAAGTTGTCGTAAAACCGCTACAAATGTTTACACTTTGTAGCGGTTTGTTTGTAAAACCGCTACAAAGTTGAAGCCTTTATATTTTTAACCTTGCAGATTTGATTCTGAGGTGCATTCTGAAAGATTCTCTTACGTTTAGTTCAAGCATTTACAGAGTTATGGTTTCTAAGAGAGATTTAGACAAGAGGAAGGAGGTGCTACAGAGATATGGAGATATGGCTTCAATATGATAACAAGAGATACGAAGGATCATACTCTTTTATCGGTGAATAATTTGCAACATGAAGCTAAACATTGATTTGAAAGTAGTTTTCTACCACATGAAAAAATGCAAATGGCCTGTGCTTAGTATCATGTTACATATCACCCTCCATATAACCAAGAGAGCTCTAGTTGTCTGGGTTACGGATTTCTTGCTCTGCCCTACTCTCTTTGCTTCGTAATATGAGAGCTAAATATTTTAGTAGAGGTGTGGTTTTTTTTATAAGAGCTACTTTATTTTTGTCATATATTGTTTCCTCTAATCAATTATATGTCTTTCTCATATATTTTTTCCAGTCTTTCTCTCTTATCTTTTTTCCACTCACTCTCTCTCTCACTCACGCTCTCCATAATTTTTATATCAAAATGCAACACTATGGCCCCCTTTAGCTTATATTGCAACATCATTACATGGAATTTTAAAATAAAACACCCCTGAATTGCCACATAAAGTAGAGATAATATGCATCAATTTAAATTAAAATTAAGTTGCCAGATAAATTAAAATTACATAACTTAATGGATAGCAGGTTAAAGATTTTGTAGAAATGGCTTCCCTCCGCTTAGTGTTGGAGTAACCTTACATTAAAATTATTGGAGAATATAATGTGATGATTTTTTTTTCAACTAACACAAGAAATTCAAGCACCTATCGTATTCATATGGTTGAATTTGTAAATTCTTACTTAAGTCAAGACTTGTATTTGGTGTCATCAGTTGAGTCAAATATGGCTTCGGTGGAGAATTTGATATTCAGACTATTATCATGAATTTTAAACACACATATCAAATTTACAATGGAGGGACAGTGAAAAGAAACCAAGTATGACATTATACATAAGGGAAAATCTTAGGATATAATGTGTTGCACAATAAATTATGTAGATGTTAGATGCAAGTATTAAACCCTGCAAGTAACAAAGATAGATTTATCCTCTTAAAAAGAAGAAGAAGAAGCAGGAGTGGAAAATATTCCTTAATAAAGATCGTTAGGCGCAAGGACCTGATTTCAGTGGCTACACATCTTGACTTGGGATACCTTTCTCCAACGAAGTTATCCAAACGTTCGGTTACTCAATCAACATGTTTTCAGGAAAAAAGGGAGAAAAAACAAGACAAACAAACAGAGAAAAGATTAATGAAGAGAGAAAAAAAAATCAGGGAAAAAACAATATATTAGGCGAGATTTGATGGGGCAAAAAAGGCGAGATCGCAAACATATCCAAGGTAGCCATCAAATTGAGGGATAATGCTAGTTGTCCCAAAAAAAAGAATCAACGGCTAAAAATAACGTCCATTTTAAAAAATAGACCTTAAAATTTAGGCGGTGGAATTTTTGAAATTTTTGCTTGAATTTTAATGTCTTTTTTTCAAAAATGGACGATAAATACAATTACTAACATCCTCTTTTTGAAAACAAACATTAAAAACACTACAATACATATTTGTTTTCTTAAACAGACGTGGTAAAAAAATGCGGTGACAATCTTATAAATATATTAAAAAATCTTTTGACGTCTATTTTTTAGAAATAGACCCAAAAAATGTCTTCCAAACCCTAAAACCCCGGTTCCTATTTGTGAGCTCCGCACATCTTCATGACTTCTCCTCCAACGCTCTCACTATCCCATTTCTCCAAATCTTCACTGCTTCTCCGCTTGACCATTGGAGCCTCATATTTCAGAGATCTATGGTTCAACAACAATGCAATCTTCACCTGCTTGAGAGAGCTGCAGATTTCGTCAACGGGTCTCTGACATTGCTGAAGCAGTCATGGAGGGCAAAGGCGGCACGGGAATTGGCTTCATAATTAGCATTGCTGAGTGAGGTTGGAAATGTAGGAGGCTATCCTCTTCGCTGTCGCGGGCCTCATGCTCTCTTCATCTTCCTCTGAGCATAAAGGCGGGAGGATGATGCTCCGATCCGGTCGTTCGAAGTGTCTCCCGACCTTCTTCCTATTGTGGATTCCATCGCCATTTCAATCAGATAGGCGATTAGGACATTTTGCTCATCAAAATGATGAGCATAAAATGTAACTTGGTTTTAATGGCTGAGCCTTTGATTCATGTATTTTAAAAATTTAAATTATTTTAAGATTTTATATCATTCCAACTCAAAATCCTTGTGTCTGGAAATCTACTTGTTCCGGCTTTTAATACTCTCTCTGCTTTCATTATATAAGAGCTAAATTCTTTAGGGTGTGGTTTTTTATGAGAGCCACTTTTTTTGTCTCATCATGTAATATTTTTTATTCTAATTTTACCTCTAATTAATTATATGTCTCTCTTACCTATTTTTTTCCATTCTTTTTCTCTTATCTCTTTTTCCCCTTATGGCTTTGTAATATATGACTTTTCAAATTGCGTAATTTAGTTATTTGGCTTTTAAATTT
Organism: Acacia melanoxylon; assembly: GCA_019022615.1. Classification (NCBI taxonomy): domain Eukaryota; kingdom Viridiplantae; phylum Streptophyta; class Magnoliopsida; order Fabales; family Fabaceae; genus Acacia; species Acacia melanoxylon. Next base: position 27,104 of record JAFJYJ010000149.1, on the reverse strand, counting down.
TGAGCGGAAAAAGTATAAGACTTAGTTGACATTTTTAGTTTTGAAGGCTAAAATGTGAGTGTTTCATTTTAAACTAATTCAAGAAACATATAATATTATTTTTCCAACCAAAGAAATAATGAAATATATATATAAAACAAAAAATTCGAAATGCCTTGAAACTAAATGAAACAAAAAAGAGAGCCAAAAGAACACCATGATATAATTTCTTACTTTGTTGACGCTCTCAAGAGGGCTTTAGATCTGATTCACGCATGATTATTCAGCAATATGTAAATAAAATCTTTGAATTTGATAACGCTTACATCTCCATCTATAATTCAGATTGATACATTTTATTTATTTATTAATCAATGCTTCTAGAACTTTTGCTTTTAGCAAGCAATTATTAACCAGTTACAACAACAAAACATGTTCTCTCTACCGCCAAAAATCACAATTCGGCCGTTATTTTCTTTATGCTGATGCATCACTTATTATGTTGCATATTTTAAAATCTAAAGGAAAAATATATAAAGTAAATTTCTACCATCTAAATCGGATTTGGAGGGATCGCTGGTGAAACACCAGTGACGAACTTGCTGCTTACTCTGCAACTATGAGGCCTGAACCCAATCTTACCAGTTACCACCATCAACATCGTACACTACCTCTAATGTTCTCTGTTGAGTATTTCCAATTATAGTTGGGAACCTTGTTAGAAATATAGGCGATCTAATCTTACTGATCAACTAAATAGCAATTAGATCAACGCGAATTAAATATAGGATCTACATACCTCCAACCATTACTTTTCCTCGAAGAAGAAGCTTTCCTTATATGGATCTTCTAAGCCTTCACTCTCTCTTCTGCAGATGGTGTGCGTTTTTGTGTACATGAGAGAGAGCAGACTTAGGGACCATAAAAATATATAGGCATGTCTCTCACCTCTGCCCATCAAAAAGATGAGAAACAATTATGCCTAAAGGGGCGGTTACGAAAATGGGCGGCTGAAGCATAATGGAGATAGTGGGTGAAGTAACTAAGCGAATAATAAATCATGTGGGGACCACATAAATTCCAACATTCTCCCACTTGGTCCACACATACTATAGTGAAAAACAAAATGCATGGATCATAGCGATAGGTCTTCTTAAAACGAGTATTATCTTCCATGTATCACAATGCATTATGTCTCCCTTGCCCATATCACTTAATGAATAAACCTCATGTTTATTCTAGGTCCAAACTTCAATGATATTTCTCAAAATGAATATGTGCACAAAACTGAAATGAGAAAATATCACAAATAGAGTTTCACAACATCGTTCTTACAACGAAAATCATATAAAGGAACCAAGTCCCATTTTCTGTATGATCCTGAAATTTCAATGTAGGCATGCCTTTAGTTAAAAGATCATCAATTCAGTGCTTATGTGTTCAATAACCACTGATTTATCTTTAATACGTTCTCTTACGGCCAGACACTTAACGTCGATGTGCTTGATTCGACTATCACTTTAGTTGTTTTTTTTAGCCATAAAAACAAGAATCGAATTGTCACAATATAATCTTAATGGCCTAAAAATTGAATACATAATTCTAAGTCCATAAATGAAACTCTTCAACCATACACCATGTGAAGTAGCCTCAAAACAAGATATGAACTCAGCTTCCATTGTGGAAGTTGCAATTAAGGACCCCGTCTTCTTACTACTCCATGAAATAACTCCACTGACTAGCATAAATATATATCCTGAAGTGGATTTTCTTTAGTATGCAGCCAGTATAGTATGAATTGGAGTAACCAGTCTCTTCCATATGAGTGCGTTTGTACTTAAGCATGTAATCTTTAGTCCTTTGAAGGTATTTCAATGCTTTCTTTGCAGCTTTCCAAAGGTTAATACCTGGTTACTTCGATATCGCCTAATATTCCAACAACAAATGCAATGTCAGGTCTTGTACAGACCTGAGCATACATAATGCTTCTAACAGCTGAAGCATAAGGAATTTTTTTTTCCCGTTCCCGCTCAGAATCATTCTTTGGACATTGGTTTAAATCAAACTTGTCACCTTTCACAATGGGAGCTATACTTGATGAACAATTCCTCATCCGAAATCTTTCCAAAACTTTGTTGATATAGGTCTCTTGAGACAAACCTAAAATACATCGACGTCTGTCTCTATGTATCTTAATGCCAATGACATAAGATACATTTCCCATATCATTCATGCCAAAAATTTTAGAAAGGAATTGTTTCACCTCATATAGTAAACTATTATCATTGGTTACAAGTAAAATATCATCCACATATAGAATAAGAAAACAAATCTTACTCCTACTGACCTTCTGGTATATACATTCATCCACAATGATCTATACAAAACCAAATGAAGAGATAACATCATGAATTGTAAATACCATTGATGGGAAGCTTGTTTCAATCCATGTATAGATTTCTTGAGCTTGCACACCAAATGCTCATCATTAGTAGAGGAAAAATCCTTTTCCTGTTGTTTCATATAAACCTCTTCCTCTAAATCACCATTGAGAAAGGCTATTTTCACATCCATTTGTTGCAACTCTAGGTCAAAATGTGCAACTAATGCCAAAATGATACGAAGAGAATCTTTCTTAGATACAGGAGAAAATGTCTCCTTGTAGTCGATTCCTTCTCTTTGAGTGAATCCTTTAGCAATGAGTCTTGCTTTATATCTGTCAATATTGCCCAATGAGTCTCTTTATTTTTAAAACTCGTTTACATCTAATGAATTTTATACCATCAGGAAACTCAACAAGACAAACTCCATTAAATGCCATAGAATTCATCTCATCCTTAGCATCACACCATGGATTTGATTCTCTATAATCCAAGACTTGTGAAAACATTTCAGGATCATTTTCAGTTCCTACATTATAGTAAGATTCCTGTAGATGCACAATATATTCACTCGGTATCGCTGATCCTTTTGTTCTAGTAGATCTTCTTAATGTTGTTTCAACCTGTTTTCGTTGTTCCTCATTAACAACTTGATCTATTGGATCAATATCAGCAAATTGTGGTTCTTGAATGACTGATTGTACAATATTCGGTTAAGTCAAGGAACATTGTTAACAATCATTCTAAAACTCAAAGTGGAAGATTAACTATCTGAATAATCCTTTTCAGAAACAAGGTTTCTGAATTGATCGCTCCCACTAATCAAGTCATATTCAAGAAATTCTCCCATTTACATTTTCAACCTTTCACCCTCCTGAACACACATGGTCAAAAGTTCATTGATTGACCATTTATCCTCATGTGTGTTATAGGATATCTTGAAGGGCTATATGGATGTGGAAGATTGTTCAAAATATAGTGTACAAGAAAAGAATCAGACATGTCAACTTCAACTAACTTTAGTTGAGCTGCAGTGTCTCTTATCTGTATGATGTGCTCACGCACACCTTTTACTGTAGTGAGTTTCAGGAATGAATAACTTCATGATTAGGGTGCTGGTAAGTGTCTTATCTGAAGTCTGAAATTGTTCATCAATAGCCTTCAGAAATTGCTTAATCTTGTTATGTTGTTCGACAGAACCATGAATGCCAGTAGAAATTGAGGTCTATATGAACATAATTGAGAGTTGATTAGATCACTCCCATTTTTCATATAAATCAACCTCATCTGGAGTGCTGGTCACAGTAATACAAAATGGTTTGTCTTTCCTAATAGCATAATCAACATACATCCACCCTAAATATAGGAGAACTCTCTCCCTCCAAACTTTATAGTTATTATCCCTTAATTCGGGAATGTCACACTTCATATCAGAAAAATGCGCAGGTTGTATAACTGCATAATATTGAACATACATACTTATAACTAAAATTTGAGACTAACAAATCATACCATGTTTTACCAATGTAAATCATGCTTAAAAAACATGAATCTCTTTGACATACAACTTGCACGTGGGCTAAAGTTATAATTCAATTAGATCCATATATAACTTTATGATTAAACTATCAAATTATTTCCTTATTCTTAATTCCTGTGTGTAAATTAAGAATATAATTTGATATTCTATTTCAATTAATCATATAATTATAAATTCGTATCACTAAAGTCTACCCGTAGGCAAAGACATTAGCATAGCATGAATTTATCTCGAATTGATGAAACTAGAATGCGATTATATCCCCTAATACCTGGGCTACTTAGAAAATATAAAATTGTTCCATTCCACCCTAATTAAAACTATGATCATAATTATCTACCCGTAGGCAAAGATTAATTATAACCACACATTTAATTATAATGGATGTCTTTAAGTCTTTGTGTGATGTATTTTGTTCGTTAGAACAAAATAGAGTGTATGTTCCTAGTAAGGATGTTTTGACTACTCCTTGATTCTACATACTCATCACAAAGACATCACACCATTGTGTATACTAATTGTACATATGATCATAATTTTGATATGGTATAACCTTATGTGATTAAATATGCATACAACGTGTGTATAAAGATGTTGTAGCTATTCCTTAAACAATTATGTATGCTAATCACTAATACTAAATATGTACAATGTAAATACCATACACACAATATCACAAGAATATTAATTTAATTGATTTAATCAACTAAATCTTTATGTGAATAAAATTACATTTACTCACCTGCCAAAGATTGGTTTTCTAAAATCAATATGTGATTATTTATGCATGTTATAAGAGAGTGTTGTAGCTACCACTTTAACACGCAAGTTAATCACAAATGTCAATAATGTGGACTTAAATTATATATATGCACAGCTTCATGGAACACTTAACCAATTAATTTAATCAATATAAGTGAGTTAATCTCAAATGTCAATAATGTGCACTTAAATTCTATATATGCACTTTTCATGGAAGACTTGACCAATTAATTTAATCAACATAAGTGACTAAATAATCAACATAAGTGACTAAATAATCCACGAAAGTGACTAAATACAATCCTCCCACTTTGATTAAATTAATATTACCAATATTAATCACCAAAATTAATCTTGTGCATTTAGATTCCAAATATGTACAAATTTTTAATGAGAATTTAATTGATCAATTTAATCAACAAAATGTGATTAAATAATAATCTTAGACAAATTCCCCCACTATTTTGTACATTCAAAATTAATCCAATATATGCACATCTTAATGGAGGGATTAATTGATTAATTTAATCAAAATAAATGACTAAATAATCAAATTAAAAGAAAAATCCTCCCAAAACTGTTTTATGTATCCAAATATTGTTTAAAGAATTAATTTTGGCATAATTTAACTCAAATTTGGCTTCAACAATTTGAAAAGGATATATAATTGTCTAAAGTAAATTTTTCCAAATATTTAGACAATTAAATAACTTAAAAATAATAGTAATAATTTTTCAAAAGTTTCTAAAATGTGAAAGTTGCCAAAATTAACTTTCCTTAATTTAAACAATTCAGCTTAATATAATCAAAATTATACATAATACATCAGTTTTTTTTTATATGAATAATACATAAGTTAATTTAGCAAACAATGAGCAAAATTATTTAACCCACAATTCTTTTCTGCAGGTTAAAATTTCAAAGCCCAAAATACAAATGTTCTTTCAATCATTCCAAAGCCCAAAACGTGATAAAATGAATCCAAAATTAAATCACACTGATTTTGGCCCAGATTCTCAATGAATAATAGAAATGATGATTTTGCAAGCCTAGAAAAGAGTCTCGGCGCACAGAGCAATTATTCATTAAAAATGAGATCCATACCCCGATTACATGTTTCGCCCTAGTTGGGTTTAATAATTAATAGGCAAAAGGTAAAAATTAAAACCCAATATCTGCCTCGGCCCAGATGCTTGATCAGCCAGAAGGTAAAATAAAATCAAATGAAGAAAACCAGAAAATCCAACTGCACACAGCCCAAAAGCAAAAGGCCCAACAGGCAGCTCCTTTTTATGGATAAATGAAACGCACAGTTTCATTAAGTGGAGCAAACAATGTTTTACAGTCCGATCTTCTACCATTAGCCGGATCCCTAAGACCCATTTATCGACCCGGATGCAACCCGAAAAGAGTTGCAAAATGCCGCGATTCCAGGTAGCTTCTTCGACGATCCCGAACTCGAAATCGACAATTTCACTCATGGTAATCACGGAAAAAGAGGATAAGCACAATCCGAGTAATAATTTTGAAGAATCTCACATAAACAAGGCAAACCCAGATCAAAACAACATTGAATCGAAAAATTATCTCTCGGTCTCAACGGTGATAATCATGAACAAGGAATACCAAGCAATAATCTCGGCGAACAAGGGAAGATTAACTGCCCACTTTGTACGCACGATTTTCAGGGCACAATCACGGAAAAAAATGTTTTCCGGCATAATAGACAGACAATCCATCATAATATACTCAAATTCAAAACAAAATATTTGAGTTTGAAACCAAAACGAAATCGAAACGAAATCCCGATTTATGGGTTCTTCTTCTCGCCAATGATTTTGAAAACTCAATCCAGACCGAAAGCATTAAAGGATTTAGAACTCAATATACTCCATAGAAATGGCCTTAGGTTTTAGGTTTTTCAAAAATCTCTCCAACCAAATAGGTTTTAAGCAAACGAAATCCAGATCGAAAGAATTAAAACCAGAAAGTACCCAGAATTAAAGCATAAATGAGAAAATCCATATATCTGATTTCTTGATGAAATAAACATACATATATTCAAATGAAATCCAGAAAAGAAAACCCAGATTAAATATATGCATCCAATCTCTCCAACCAGTTGAAGAAAATAAAATTTCATCGGTCAAAAATCAAGGCAGAGGAATATTTGCACTGATACCAAATGTTAGAAATATAGGCGATCTAATCTTACTGATCAACTAAATAGCAATTAGATCAACGCGGAATTAAATATAGGATCTACATACCTCCAACCATTACTTTTCTGAAGAAGAAGCTTTCCTTATATGGATCTTCTAAGCCTTCACTCTCTCTTCTGTAGATGGTGTGCGTTTTTGTGTACATGAGAGAGAGCAGACTTAGGGACCATAAAAATATATAGGCATGTCTCTCACCTCTGCCCATCAAAAAGATGAGAAACAATTATGCCTAAAGGGCGGTTACGAAAATGGGCAACAAGCATAATGGAGATAGTGGGTGAAGTAAGTAACTGAATAATAAATCATGTGGGGACCACATAAATTCCAACAAACCTCGTATCTTCATTGGCAGCAAACGCAAAACACACCAGCGTTTCATTCAATGCATATACAACCCCACTTGCGTCCAAATCCACGTTCGCTCCACCGCCAAACGACAATGGGCACATTTGGGCTAGCTTTTTTATCAAAGATTCTAGTGTAAAAATTCAAAAGAGCTTATAAGCAAATGGTCCCGGGAGGAAAAAGCCCAATAAACCCGTTTGGATTATCCGGTCGGTTGGATGGACTTATTTCATCTACCCAACCGTGGCTGAACTTAACCAACGCCCCAGGTTGGAGCTTTTTTATCAGCATTACTCGTCGACTCCATCCTATTCTTTCGTTGCTCACTCACGCATCCAAGAGTCGTCCCCTCCATCAAAAAGAGCCTGGAACATCGCGTGGCTTCTGAATTTTTTCAGAGATTCTCCATCCTGTGCTCACTCGTCCCCTCCATCAGAAATTCTTGTGCTCACTCGTGCCCTAGATCATTAGATTTTGACTCCATCATCCTCAGCTTTCCCTTCCTCCAGCAGAGATTCTCCAGCTGGTTCGCGTGCTCGTCTAGTCCAATCAAAGCGCAGAGCCATTCTCGTCTTCAAATAGCGTCTCGTGCTCCATCTACTCCACCTGTGCTCAATTCGTCCTCTCCGATCTGTCGCTAACGGAAGACGCCGTCGCCAGCCATTGGCCATCGCCAGTCATCAGCCCACTCGATCAGCCCAAGCACTTCAAAAAGCTTCTTCAGGTTTGTGATTTCCTTCCATTTGATGTGCCCAAGAACTGGATTAGCTCTGGAATCATGAGTCTGGGAATTTTATTTTCAGTTGATTTTGAGTTTATGTCTGGTGGAGTACCAACATACATTTGGGATTTTAATTTTTTTATTGGATTCTTGCTTCCCATTATTCTGTTCCTGTGAAGTCGAATGATCTGTACATGTGTGGTTTTTTCTTTTTCTTCATGTTGTTGCTCTGTTTGCATTCTAGACATGGATTTTAAATTATTTATGTTCGTTAGCTTACCTGAATAGTTTGGCTTTGGACCCTGAGGTTTTCGAAGTTGGAAGTACCATGTATGAAGCTTTAACTTGGGAAATTTTTGTGTTTGTCATGTCGATCTACTAGTAGTTATGGGTTTTAAATTGGCTTTTGGTCTTTTCATCTTTTATCTTTCGATTAATCGTTCAACTGATTTATGCTAAAATTACAAAATAAATTGCTATGTTTTAAAGTTTTGGGGGTGTGGGTTGTGGAAACATTTTGAGAATTACAAAAGAAAAAATATTTGGTCGGTTATGTGTTTGTGGGTTATACCGATGTTTTGATTTGTAAATAAATTTTCTTCACTATTATAATATGTTCCCTTCTAGAGAGGAGGCTTTGCTTTGTTAATTGGAAACTAATTCTTGTTTTTGGGTATGCTACTAAGATTTGCCATTTCGTGTAGTAAGTTCCTATTTTTGGGTGGATTAATTGAAGAAAGGGCAAAGAAGTTTTGATGGATTTGCGTTTTATACGCTTCTCAATACTCACTCGGCGGAGTGAAGTTTTGATATATTTGGTGGAGTTATCGATATGTATTGTTCTTAGATGTATATTGCCTTGTTCATGTTCTTAGAATAGGTCCTCGAATTTCTTTTAGTGTTGCTATGTTTGGGCCTCTATATATAACATTGATGGTCTAACTTTTCTTTAAGCTTATTAGGTAATTTCGAATCATATATAACATATAACTTCAGAAGTATTTGCAGAAGAATTTTCTTTAATTTCTCGTTCTTTATCTATTTTGTAGCAGGATATTGCTCTATCAATCCACAGTTGTAAGTGAGTTACAAAAGATGCCTATGTCCAAAGTTATTGCTCTAATTTCCATATTCCAATTAAGTCTGCTTCAGCGTTTTTGTCCCTGTCTGCATAGCATTTGTATATGTCTTCATATAAAGATTGATATTCTCTGTAAGGTCTAAGGTCTACATCTATGCATTCTTGACTCGTGGTCATACCTTTTGTTTCTATTAAGGTTTCGATTTCAGGATTAGAATTTTGTTTTATTTTATTTGATTAGTTTAAGTTTTGTGTCTATATGAAATTTTGTATGGATTTGTGCTATCGTTGGATAATGCAATCAAAGAAAGTAAGGAGTTGATTAAATCCACTGGTAGAATTAATTTAAACTAGCTGCAGATACAAAGCATTGAACACTTTTCAAAACATTTTAAATTCACTAGTAGCACAGGTTTAAAATGTAAAGCAACTTAGGATGTCGTCCACCGGGTTTTTCATAAAAATCCAAGAAACAAATGCCCCGATAATTATTTATATGTAACATCTTTACGTGAAGTTTATCTTTTATTAAAAACAATTAAATTCAGTATATATATGTTTAAAGAAACAAATAAACCCGACAAAAAGAAAGTAAGGAGTTGATTAAATCCAGTATATTACATTTGTTTATTATATTGCTATTACTTATTATTACATTTTCCACGTACTATTTTTATTATAAAGTTTGTATATATTTTTGTTAATTACCGATTATTTACATAGCAATATGAGCACGGACAAAAGTAGAATATGTTGGGATGAAAGATACACGGAATTTTCCTCCAATAATGTATTGACCAAATTCTGAAAAAAGAACGACAAGGCGGATCATTCACACCTATTGGATGGATAAATATTTTTTACGGATTTAACAAAAACTCAGGAAAATCGTTGGAAAAAAACAACTGAAAAATAGGTATGATAGCTTGAAGAAAGAATGGAGGGTATGGGACAAGCTATTTGCAAGAGAGACCGGTATATCATATGACAAAGTGTCAACCATAAAGTGATTGCAGAAGATGAGTGGTGGGATAGGAAAATTCAGGTATAAAACTCTTAAGTTTGTATTTATTTTATTATTATTTATTATTTTAGATTACACTTAGAAATTTTGGTTTTTTTGTTTGTTTGTTTTGCAGGAGAATCCAATGTATGCAAAGTATAGGTACAGCGGCATAAAGTTCGCCAGAGAATTAGAGATAGTCTTCAAGGATGGTAGGGCATCGGGTTCTTTACAATTCTCACCATCTCAAATACCGTGTGATGACGAAGATGATGTGTACGCCCACAATGGACCTAGAAGAAGGCTCAGGTGATAGTGAGGAAGAGCTTCCAGGTGCAACTACTAGAGTTAGTGCCCTTTAGACGACCTAAATCGACAACAAGCACACAACCTAGTGCACCTAGTGGTTCGGGATCCGGAAGAGAAAGAGGGGTCAAGGGTCAAATGCGGGAAGAAGGAAAAAAATGTCTCCGCTCAAAACAAATAGCAGATTCTCTTAGTATGATAGCTACCGCAACTAAGGATAGAACACAACAACTTGAAAATGTCAACCATGATGTTCCAAACGAGTTACGTTGTAGGTGAGTTACGGAAAATTCCGAAGTTGCAGACGATCGTGACTTTCGCGGCGATGTTATAACATGATGATGCATGACGATGTCGCGATGTGTTTGTTGCACTACAAGGGACAAAGATGACTTGGTAGAGTGGTTGCAGCACCATGCGTACAACACCCCATCATGGCGAACCACCGACCAATCCGAACTGAATTGATTATGCTACAAAGATTTGTATTATGTATTTTGTCTGACGCACGCATTTATGTGATGCTTATTATTGTTGTTTGACTCTTGTTATTTTATGTTCAACTTTATGTTTGTATGTTTGATGCAACTATTATATGATGCACCTATTATTATACCTATCTATGTATGTTTTTCATTCGGTTAAGTCTTCTCCTTGACCGATCTTATTCTCCATGGAAGGACGTTTGTCTCGTGCCCAAAAAAAGGCCTTACAAGTTTCTATTATGGAGGAAGAGCTAAGAAATAACGTACAGATTCTTTTGGTGGCTCAACATATGACATCATATATTTGCAAAGAGCCACGTAGAACTAGTAACCAAACGGGAATGCAATGTGGGTGCAGGAGGTTTTGCAAGGCCATGACATAGTATGTTATGAAAATTTTCGAGTTGAAAAATATGTCTTCTATCATTTATGCTCTAAATTGGTAGACCATGGGTTAAAGCACACGAAGTACACAAGAGTAGAAGATATGGTAGCAATGTTCTTATATACAGTTGGCCATAGTTTAACAAATAGAATCATACAGGAACAATTTCAACATTCAGGAGAAACTATCAGTAGGTTATTCCACAAGGTTTTACAGGCCTGTCTTGGTCTATCAACTGAATACGTCAAACCGCTTGATCCCGAGTTTCCGGTTGTCGCCCTAATATATCGAGGAGATCGCGCCATCGGCCATATTTCAAGAATGCAATAGGAGAAATTGATGGAACTCACATCGGTTGTGTGTTGGTGGCCCGAATGCGAGCACGACAAATATGTTGGGAGAAAGAGATCAACAGAATATCATGGCGGTATGTGATTGGGATATGTGCTTTACTTATGTGTTGGCGGGTCGGGAAGGTACGGCACATGACGCACGTTTGTTCAACGACGCTCTCACTACTCGACGTTTGAATTTTCCCCATCCACCTCAAGGTATATCTTCAACACCATCACTATAATTAGATTTTTTTCCGTGTTTATTTCACTTTTCCTATAATTTCTAAATGCCACAAAATTTCCTCATTTATCAGGGAAATATTACTTGGTTGATCTTTGGCATCCAACACCATTTGGATATATTGGTCCGTATAGACGTGAACGTTATCATCTTCCACAATTCAGGCGACAATCGGGATTTCGAAATCCTAACGAGCACTTCAATTATTATCATTCAAGTTTGAGGTGCACTATAGAAAGGACGTTTGGAGTATGGAAGAATAGGTTTAATATATTGCGAAATATGCTCCCTTATGACTTTCAAACTCAAATCCACATAGTTTGTGCAACAATGGCTATACACAATCTCATCCGGAGATTTTCGAATTCTGATGTGGAATTTGAACGAGTCGACCAAGGAGATTTGGTGATGACGATGAAGATGAAGATGAAGATGATCCACAGTAGAAGACCCCTAATCAAATATCAATACATTATCTTCACCACAAATGAATCATCTTCGTGATAGAATCAGAGAAAAACTTGTCCGCTAGAGCAATAGAAGAAATTAATGTATTATTTGTATGCATTTTATTTTATAAACAATTTTATCCATTAAATATATTTAATTAAGGAGTTTATTGTTTATTTATTTTTTTAATAATCATTTAACTTTTTTCCAAATTTAAATTGAAATTACAATTTTTATTATCCTAATATATACAACTAATATGTATAGTAGTATTTAATATGATACATGCCCTTTTCAATCATTTTCCATCTTAACGATGTAATACCCTAAAAATCGTATTTATGATAAGTATCATATTTCGATAAATAATACCTATCGAAAATAGGTGAATATATGTTCAAATAATAAGTAATAATTATTTTATTTTCTAAGGTAATTACTATGGAAATTAGAAAAGAAAAAGAGCTAAAATCCTTGAAAAATGTATTTTATAAGCGAGAAAATGGCACCAAAATATTATGATAATATCATACGGCAACAACATACGACAAAAACTTGAAAAGTATGTTATCTTTAATTTTAGGAATTTTTTGGGATTATTTCCACTGAAAATATATAGAGCATAAATATAATAATATTAAAAGCACTTTATGGCCCCAAAGATTTTTAATTTTACATGGGATATAAAATACCAATGTAAGTCAAATAGTTGTGAGATAATAATTTATCCTAATTATGAAAATTATCAACAATTAGTAAGTGGCTAATTAAGTAATTAGTGGCTAATTGTTTAGATTAAGATATAAGTAAATTAATTAGTAAATAATTAATTTAAGGGAGAAATTCGAAATAAATAATAAAATATTTTATGCTTAGAAAAAAAAAAAATATCTTGATATTTTGAATAAAATAATAATATAATCGGTAAAGAGCCAACAGGAGATATGAGAACAGATAGAAATGAAATTCTACCTCAAGATATAGAAATTTAGTCTTTTACCACTGGACCTTTTATGAACCAGTGAAATTCTATCTCGGATTGAGCGGTCTCAGAAGTCGTTTCTGAAACTAACAACGTAATTAGGAGTACCTGGATAATTAAGATAAAATGAGATAGTGCTAAAAGTGACTTATATAAAACGCACCATGTTTTTCAAACCAGGGATATGGTTACCTAGATTAGATCATATTACGAACCGGTGATTTTCTGCCAAGAAGCTGGAACTTCCGGAAGTGATTTCCGTAACCGTTGGTGTCTGTCCCAAAATGTTCAGCAGGCAACGGAATGCCCTTAATGGGATCATAAATTTCATTAACCCGGATATTCCCTACGTAGGAAGAATGGAACTTCAAAACGTTGTTTTTGGATTTTTGAGTTTAAATCAAGATTACGCGATTAGGACACCGATTAGGGAACTTTATCGGTAAGTCATCATGCATGACATCATCTTCTTCTAGAAGGATGATGTCAGCACAAGAGGTGTATGGACAAGATCGAGCCACGTGGCGAAGTGCGATCCGACGGTCGAAATCCGATCTGAAGAACATTTATGTAATTCCCACCTTGTCCTCCTTTCTTCTATAAATAAAGCCTTCTCCTCTTCATTTCTTCGTCCCAAAAAACGCAGCCTAGAGAGGTTTTTAGAGAGAAGCTCTGGAGAAAGTCGAGCAAAGTTGGGGTAAGTTCTTTCGGTCCACTAGTCTTTAGTTTTAGTTCTTTCGGTAGATATAGTAGGAATGCTAGATTTATCTTTAATTTTCAAGATAGTCTAGATATCATATTTAGGGGTAAATATGATGTATATTTCGAAAATATGATTAGGGAAAAGATCTGTCAAAATTAGGAGAGATAGAGCGAAAACAGCGAAGCTCTGGCGAAATTCCGCCGATTAGGGGTTCAGGGGCAAAATGGTAATTTGTACCTAAAATGTCTCGATTATACTTGCTAGAAGTTGATAAATGTTATCCTTATAGGATATCTAAGATAATCGGACCGCTGTTGTACCGCCGTCGTACCGCTTTTTCACCAATCAAAGTACCGTTTTAGAAAAAATCACCGTTATACCACCGCGAAGGTACGTTCGCGTCTTGTAACACTAACTCGATATTTACTGTATACCTATATGTGATAGACGACTATACGAGTGATTTGTATAGATAACTTTACATGTGATGTGTCTTGTTAGCATAGATAACTTTACATGAGATGTGTCTTTGTAGCATAGATAACTTTACATGAGATGTGTACGTTGTTATATTAATCTTCCATCTCGCTATATACTTATGTGTTGATTAATACTGTGTTTGATCTTCCATATCTTTGTGTATATAAATATGAGGTTAACAGATTGCACGATCATGTGCGCACTTGGACCTCGGCTCTAACATAGTCGGGTTTAGGAGAATCGAGACCGAGGTGAAAGGCAAGCGGGATCACGGAGACTCGAAATTAAGACTATCCCTTGTCGCTACGGCATGAGTATTGCCGAAGAGACACTTTCCTCTCTTTGCTATTTACTTTTGAAAACTCTCGATTGGCCATTTTGTACTTGGTTCGTAATCGCCCGGACTTACGGCATTTTGAAATATATGTATCGGTTACTCAATCGCTCCGATGCTCTACTCGATGAAAAAGAAAATATACTTTTTTGGAAATGGGATGTTACAACCGACTTTTCAAATAATAATCTAAACACTCATCGCTTAAGAAAAAAGCCACTTCGTAAAAAAGCCAAACCGGAATCCAAACACAAATCACCATTTACAACCCGACTTTTTTCCTCCCAGGGCTTTTTAAAAAGTTAGATAGCTTTTAAACTACCGTTCCTACCGCCAACCCAAACAGCCCAATGTTACCTTCGGGCGATAACGTATCCCGCCCACTCAAATCGTAGCACGTGTCAAGTATGATAAAGGGAGTCAGTCATCCCGGTACTGACATGGCCTTCCGGACAATGGCGTAACTTATCAATGACAAGGGCTACGCCCCCCAAAAAAATTGTTTAAAAATTTTTAATGGAACTTATCAATGCAAATTGTTTAAATATGTGGGGATGGGGACTCCTTTGCACTCTACTTCGTTTTTAGTGTAATAATGCAAATTTTTCTCTGCATATCTATTTAACTTGTCAAAATTGCATAGGAACAAGTGCCATTTCCCTCCAGCTTTCAGTCTCCATCTCTCAATTTCTCCTTATACTCGATGCGTGCTTAATATAATGTAAAATTAAATTTTGGCACCCCCAACTTCTTATTTTTTTCTTCTTTTTTTTTTTACATTTTTCCTTCTTTTTATATCTTTGGGCTTATAATTCAATCTTTATTCAATGTGGAGTCTTGTATGATTTATGTTAATCTTGTCATTCTTTTCTATATTTCATTCTAATTACCTTAAATTTTTAGTTTATCAGTGAAATTTACTTTTGTGGTATATCCCTTACTATGCTTTTACCTATTCTACACTACACTACACTTATAAATGAAGTTAATTGACTTGATTTCATGAATATTGTTTTTTATTCTTTTCATTTTTAATGCATATAAAACTTTCCTTAACATATATTATATATCATTTGATTATACAAGTATGTAAATTTATAAGTCGACAAATTAGTTTGATATGTAAAACATAAATATAAATACTTTAACGTTAATATATTTAGCTTCCTTAATTGTTCTTAAAAAAACTAATTGGGTCATATATTTAAGACTTAATACGGTATGACAAAGAGAGAGTAGACGCATGTAATGGAAGAGAGAGAACCTTGAGGAGGAGAGGTGCAAGTGGAAGAAGGAAGAAAGAAAGTGAGAGGAACATGATGGTAATGATGAGTTATATCAATATGTTGAAGCTTGTTCATTTGTAGAACACATGGTGGAGCGTTCGTTTGAGAACATGTATGTCCAACCCTAGTGAGGCGGGAATGGTTTATCTTGGATCAAAGGGTCTTCCACCGATTGGGTTTCAATGGAAGGTGCCGACTCGATAGTATCTACGGTGGAGATACCTTCGAGAGAGCTCGAATCACGATATGACATGGTGGCGTTTCGCCCCGAGAGGGTGCGTGTGTGCCGTGTAACCTGAATGGTAAGTAATGGAAATAGCTAGAGTCCGTGAGTGCACCGGTGGGTAATCCCTATTTATGAGGATTACCTAGGGTTTCACTCCCATGCAAATGCTCCCGTCCCCTGGCCCGGTTATGCACATCCCACGTTCTCCAGTCCCCGCTCCACTAGCTGTACGGACTCGCACATGTCGTAATGATGGAGTCATGGGGAACCATTTACCGGTTCCCCATTTACCCCGGGTAAATAGAGGGCTTTTACCGTGGACTTCCCACCGGTAAGAATCGCTCCCCCGGCCCAATATATCGGTCCATAACGGCTTGCCCCAATCTCGGTGGCGGGCTTCCAACGTGTCGAGGTTAGCGTGTCACTAGTCCGGCCATCATTCATCCGAGTTCGAGCTCGGACTTTCCTCCGCTTTCTAGGAGCCTCCTTTTGCACCTTGTGCCTTTTCGCTTCCTTTCACGGGGACGACTTTCCCCTTCGAACACTTTCCCGACTCCGATAAAATGCGACCGGGGTTCGTGCCGACAAGTGATCTTTTGGTCACCCCATTATTATGATCTCGGTGTGACCTGGGCTAATACCTTTTGTCACTTTGCCGACTTTCTCCGACTTCCCTTCGTTCCAATCCGTCAAAGTCGCCAATTCTATAACTACCACTTTATGGCAACCGAGATTGACTTTCTTGGCTACTCGCCCGCCTAGTTCCATAGCCGCTCGTGTTTGTGTCTCCCACCTATTGCCCCCACCCGGTCATGAAAGATATTGGTAGTCACGATTTATTTGACTTTATCTCTCAGGGATATGATTTTCGCTGATCATGATCTTTTCGAGATTCGCGCACAATTAATGCACCGCGATATTATCGATCCGCACGCCTTCTATTAGGGGGCATTTATTGCACGCCGGCCCTACGTTCCCCATAGAGCCGGAATTTATTGCCTCTTTACGACGGTTGTGCCCTCGTATAAGAAAACGCCGCCAAGCCTTTGCGATTCTCTATGTTATAGAAATTGTTCAGGTAATAATGTCCATAATGCCCATATAAGGGCATGATTTCTCCCTCTCTGCCCCTATTCCGCGTCCCGAAAGTTTGGAACCTTTCTCTTCCCGTCCTAAAACTTGCAGATGAAAATCCATTATGGACAAATAAGGATTTCCTTCAATCAGGCCACAGATCTACATTTTCTCTTTAAAGATTTTTCCGGCGAGACAAAACCAGAAAGAAACATAGGTTCATTGAGATGTCGCCGATGGTCTTTTTCTATTGGTGACCTGATCAACCGTATTTGCCGCCATCCACATCTCCCGGCTTCGGGGGTCCAACCGTATTTGGCGGTCTTCACGTGTCCATCGCAATATTTCCACGGGGTCTCGGTGCATGCTCCGTTGGACATACGCGGAGACTCTTGCTTGGGCCGCGTGTGCTCTGGGAGTTTGTCATTCCATGGGTATGCCATGGTTAGGGTTCTAGGTCCGCCGTATCCATACATCCCACAAGGTCTCCGCCCATGGGTTTTGGAAGTTCTCTTGGTGCAAAGAGTTCTTCATCTTCCATTTCTCTCGTATGGCTACGAGCCTCTTGTTTCACGTTTCTTGTGTTGCGCACATTTTGGGGGCTAGGCTTTAGTTTATTTTCCTATATGAGCGCATGTAATCCACTCCCTTATTAATGGAAAATATGATCTTTGTATTGCTTGATTTCCTTTTGCCTTTGCCATCGCTTCGCTTTTGTTTTTGAATCTTAGGCATACGGCCAGTGAAGATGATGGAATACGACTAACCGCTTTTCCTTCTCTAAACCATATGCACGCCTTTACAACCCGGCTAAGCTAAAAGTAACCGCCCTCAAGAGAGGATGGGTTCTCGAGCAAATCGCCCAATCCGCCGACTTGAAACCAGCCGCCCTCCGTAATCTGACACTTCTTGAGCAAACCGCCCCTCCAATCCAAAGCCGACTTAAACTAACCGCCTCCAAAGCACGAATTAATTTTTGAGCAAACCACCCCCTCCAATCCGGCCGAGTTAAAATTAACCGCCTTCCGTAACGTCTTAACGGGTCAAATCCACGTGCTCTCGTTTTCCGGGTGTTTTTGAGTACTCAACCGTCATTTTTTAAGGGTTACTGCACATTGTCGGCCCTTGGTTTTCGTGCGCATTTAACGCTCTAGCCGTTTCCCAAGAGACAAGGCGAGATGCTTGGCGCAGGGACGTAGGTTTCCAATTCCGTTAGAAGGAGGAGCTAACCGCGACCCTTGGCTTTTCAAATTCCAAACGTCTATATATATTCTCTTTTCGAAAACCTGCCGACCCCTTGACATTATCGACTATTCTCTCTTCAGGAGTTTACCTTGCATCCAAGCTATTGCCTTTATTTGTCAATCTCGCATTTCCTCTTCTTCACCGCATTATCGCTTGCCCAAAGGATTTCTTGCTTCGATTTGGCTCTTAGGCTTACTATAAATGCATGTGGTTTTTCTTGAGTATACTCCGTTGCGCTTCTGGGTTTCTATCGCTTTTGACTTTACTGTACTTCTGGGTGGGTTCTTAGTTTCTGTTGCCCCTTTCTAGGTGCTACTAATGGCTCGAGCCTTTCCGTACGCCCGTGAAATCGGAAGTTCTTTGCCAAAAGATCTTCCTTTAGGTTCCGACATCGATCCTTCTTTACAAAAACTTTCCAGAAAACCCAACCAACCTGTGAAGCGTGCTTTGCTCGAATTATTCTTTGACGGGGAGACTTAAACGCTTATTTCTTCACCCCGTCTCGTTATAGTTCTAATTCCCTTTATTTCTTCATCCCGACCCCACTCGATGCTCTTTGATTTCTTGTCTCTAGGTAAATTATGGCTTCATCCTGGCCCAAATGCCCGAGTCTTGAATGAAGGTTCAAGATTTCCGCCGCTTCCCCATTTCTACGAGCTAACCCCTACTTAAGCCACAAGGTTATCAAAAAACTCTTTGACCGCGGGACATTACGCAAATCGGGGTTGGGACGGCGGCTGCGCCCGCTGCTACCCGCAAAACCGAACTGCCAGACGTCGGTCGTTCAAAAGAGAAGCGGTCTTCACTTCTTTTTCATCTACCAGGATGTGATCACTCTTTTGGGGTGAGGTTTCCCTTCACCGATTTCCGGACCCGGGTGCGATGCACTTGCATCTCGCCCCTCCCAACTTCATCCTAACGGTCAAGCGTTCACGTGGCCTTTGAGAACTTGTGTGCGAGAGAAGGACTTCATTTGTAGCGTGCCGGTCTTCATGTCCTTCTTTTCCCCAACGGAGGCCCCGTATCCGCACGACCGAATCAACGAAGTGGTTTGGGTGGACCACTCTCCGAAGCATCCGCGATCGGAGACTCTTTCGGCCTTTTCGCGAGTCTGGAAGAACTTCAACTGCCTTTTATTAAGGTCGAGGCCCTCAAGGGTCAGGCCCCCGGTTTGTGAGGAGGGCCGACTCGGAACTCGAGGAGGTTTCCCTTTGCGGGTCAACGGACCATCATACCTTGAGGCCCGACGACTTCCTTCCACAAGCTGCCGAGGAGGATGATACCCGCCCGGACTTACGGAATACGTGGGGTCTCCGGGGATCCTTTAGATCCGCTAAGTACATCACCATGCCTTTGGTTAGGCGGAAAGCTACCTCGAGTATGACTTTATTGATACTCGGCTAACCGCATTGCTCTTTCTCTTTACTGTTCGATATCCTTTTTCCTTTCGCAGCCGAGCATGGGTAGACCGAGACAACTTGCCGTCTTTAAGAGTCGATCCACTGGTTCCCGAAGAAAGACTCCGTGCGTCCCGTTGGTGACACACCAGCTCCCACGCTCCCGCAGTGCCTGCCCCGTCTCCCCGATCCCGCGGAGATGCGCCCGAAAGAAAGCCAAGGCGGGAAGCGATGTCAGGAGGGACCACACCGATCTCGTGAGGTTCCTAAGCCAGGTTCACCGGTTTAATGCCTCCCCCGCACTCCGCTTCGTCGAAAACCGCGCCGGGGAATCTTACCGTGACTCGACCTTCCGTGAGGGTGCCCGCGGGGACACCGGGCTGAGCTGCAGTGCCGCTAGACGCGACGACCTCCGCTTATTCACGACGATCCGCCCGTCGGAGCCAATCACAGGATGCTGGCCATTATGCAGCCGGAGGGGTTACCGCGGCCGTCCCCGTTTCGCTCTTACGTACTTGGGTCAAGGTAAAATACGGCCGGCGTACGCCGCTTGGTCAAGCGGCGAATGAGGACACGCCCGAGGCAAAACCCTCCGAGGTGGCTAAAATTGCGAAGACAGGAATAGAGCCGCTAAGCCAACCCGTCGCCCCTGGCGCAGAGCACGGCTAGCTACAACAGGATTTCTCCTCTCCCGAAGGCCGCCAAGGACAAACAGAAGAGGAACTCAAGTCTTCCATTTTCGGAGCAGGACCTTGGAAAAGGAACTAGAATTTCCAGTCCGACCTCCGTAAGATGGAGGAGAGGCTGCTTAAGGGCCGAAATGGGACGTCCCGCCGCTTGGAAAATCTCCCGCGGATGGCCTCGTGGTGGCCGTGGATAAGGCTCAACCGAGGCCGAACATCATAAAGCCTCGTCATAGCCCAAGGAAAATGAAATGGGCTTGGCCAAGGAGGTCGAACCGGGCCGAAGCCAAGGCGGGTTGACCGAGCATGCGGACGTTAGCTGTTTTCTCATTTGACAACGTTGTCGCAAATTCGCTTCCTCAATCCCGACCTCAACCTTAACCTCGGATGGCCTCAACTATGAATCATAGCGTTAACGAACAAGTAAGTATCCGATACCCTGTGGTCGAAGATGAAGAAGTGGTGAAGCGCCCACCCCCGTCATCTTGAACTTACTCCGTACTTTTTGCTCATCTTGCTATTTTGGTAACCCGGCCGCTTTTGATGCCGTGGTAACGATCCTCGCTTTCAGCAAGGGATCGTGACATAATTAATCCTAGCTTTCCATTTTTCGACTTCCGTTAACTCATACGTGTTTTCTTGAAGTCGTGGCGTGGTCTTTAAAAACTTGATGTTTAATCAAGTTCATGTCTTAATTAAAGCACGTAAGGGCTATCATGCCTTAATTAAGTCATGTCATCCTTTCGAATATGCCGATGGAAATCCGGTTAACCAGCCAAATGTGAGTCCGCAGACGATTTTAACGGGAATACGGTGTCTCGGAGCCGGGGTTATATTACCTCGGGCGCCTACATGTTATAATTGGAACACGTGCTTCGGAGCCGGCTATCATGCCCTGGCGCTTACATGTTATAATTGGAACACCTGCCGGGTTTCTGCTATCATGCCTCATACCCTACACATGCTTTAATTGGAGCACGGTTTATGGAGCCTGCCATAGTGCCTCATACTCCTACATGCTTTAATTGAGCATTTATGGTTTTCGGGCTATAGTGCTCACACTCCTACATGCTTTAATTGGAGCACGCTTCATGGAGCCGGGCTATAATGCCTCATACTCCTACATGCTTTAATTGGAGCACGGTTTATGGAGCCGGGCTATAGTGCCTCATACTCCTACATGCTTTAGTTGGCGATCTTGTGTTTGCACAAAATGGGCTCCGAGACCCAAAATTCATTAATCTTAAGTACCAACATTCAAAGGGATCATCATAAGAAAGAAAGCAACACAATTCATTTGCCTACGGTTGTACTTCAACTATAATAGGCCTTAAGCTTGTCCGCGTTCCACGTTCGCTTCACAGGTTTCTTAGTCAAAGTCTCCAGCCTATAAGCTCCTTTACCCAGGTTATCAGCCACCCGGTATGGGCCTTCCCAATTTGCTGCGAGTTTTCCCTGGCCGGCGTTCTTGTTTCCGATGTCAGCCTGTCGCAGGACAAGATCCCCTTGTTAAATCCTGGGTTTGACCCTTTTGTTATACCGGTTTGCTATTAATTGCTTTGCTACCTAATTCTCAGACAATCATCCCGACCTCATCAATCGATCTAATTCGGCCGCGATAGCCTGGCTATTCTCTTCTTCCTCATGTAGAGCCTTTATTCTCCACGGGCTCGCCTATCTCAACCGGATCATTGCCTCGCATCCATAAGTCAATATGGAAGGTCTCGTTAGTCGCCAAATGGACGTAGTCCGATGTCCCCAAAGGACTGGTACAATTGATCCACCCAACTTGACTCGGCTTCTTCCATTCTCTTCCTCAGCCTTTGAAAATAACCTTGTTGGTCCCTCTTGTCCGTTAGATTGTGGATGCTCTACGGAGGCGAAATGCCGCAATATGGAAGTCGGCCATCATTTCTTGGAAGCCCTTGTCTATGAATTGGGTTCCATTGTCGGTGACAATCGGGATACCAAACCGAGATATGATGCTCGATGAAAAACTTTTGCACCCGGCTGAAGTGATGGTTGACGGTTCCGCTTCTATCCACTTGGTGAAATAATCCACCGCCACTATCAACCATCGCAGAATCGTCTGTAGAGCCGTCTTAAGGGCGAGTAGATCCATACCCCATTTGTAAAAAGGCCATGGAGCCGAGATAAGCGTTAATTGAGATGGAGTTCGCAGAGATAGCCGTGCGACAACTATCGCACCTTTACACGTGTCTCTTTGCATCTTCCGCCATCGTCGGCAAAAGTAGCGCCCGCACCGCTTTTCGGCCAATGACTTGGTCCCCATGTGATGACCGTTTATACCCTCATGTATCTCCGCCGCACATACTTGGCCTTAGCCGAATCTAAACACTTCATCAATGGAGAATGGAAACCTTTCGGTATAGCTCGTCCCCATCATGGAATATGAAGCCATTGTTTTTACCAACTTCATGGCGTCCGAAATATCTTTAGGAGTATTCCTCTTTCCGTGTAATCGACTATTGGTTTCCTCCAATCACTTGCCTACGAGATGACCATCACGCAACTTGGCTCCAACAAATTATGTTGGATGATTGTTCGATGATTTCCGTGGCTTTTGGTACTCGCCAACTTAGACAATGTCAACCCTTATGTTGTCGCCTCTTGGGATATGGACTATGGTCACTCTATCAAATTCTCGCCATGAGTTGTTTGACCTTTCCCAAATATTTGATCATGAGAGGCCCTTTGGCTTGGTATGTACCTTCTATCTGGGAAGCGACCAGCTGGGAATCGGTAGATACATGTATGTCTTTTGCCCCATTTTCCTTGGCCTGCAACAAACCCGCGATTAGAGCCTCATATTCAGCCTGGTTGTTTGAAGTGCCGAAGTTGAAACGAAGGAATACTCCAATGATACTCCTTCCACTTTCAATGATAACCCCAGACTGCTACCCGGATGTTGGACGACCCGTCTACGAACAACTTCCGTGTATTTTCAACTTGCCATCCGGCCATTGACCGTGAATTCCATCACGAAATCCGCCGATGCTGCGACTTGATCGCATGCCGAGCTTCATAAATGATGTCAA
Organism: Acacia melanoxylon; assembly: GCA_019022615.1. Classification (NCBI taxonomy): domain Eukaryota; kingdom Viridiplantae; phylum Streptophyta; class Magnoliopsida; order Fabales; family Fabaceae; genus Acacia; species Acacia melanoxylon. The sequence continues at coordinate 3,399 of JAFJYJ010000149.1, read as the reverse complement.
ACTCAAATAACTCGATGGCCCAACCGACCATCCGTCCCCGCTGTGTCCGCTTGTGTAGAATCTCGCGTATCGGTGACTAGTGTGGACTATGATCGTATGGCCTTGGAAATAGGGCGCAACCTCTTGGCCGCCACTACAAGGGCAAATGCCATCTTTTCTAGCTTTTGATAATTTAGTTCGGAACCCCGCAAGGCCCGACTTACGAAGTACATCGGCTTTTACCGTCCTGGGCATCTCTAATCAAAGTCGCGCTAACGGCCTCATTCCCCACAGCCAGATACAAAATTAGACTCTCCCCCGAATCCGGCCGGGATAGCACCGGCGGGGTGGCTAAGCACTGCTTGATCTTATTAAATGCCGACTCGCAATCTTCATTCCATTCTCCCGAGGTTTCCTTTTTCAATAACTTAAGAACGGATGGGAGTTTTCTCGGATCTTGGCAAAAATCGGGTTAATGCCGCCTAACCGAATCAACTTGTTGCACCTCTTTCTTGTTCCTCGGTGCTTGCATATCTAACACGGCCGGCATTTGTCCGGATTGACTTTATTCCCCATGCGTAAGCAAAAAGCCTAAGAACTTTCTGTTTGGAACACCAAAAGCGCATTTAAATTAAGCTTCGAATTCGGAACTTTCTCAATTTATCGAATGTCTGCACGTAAAGTCCTGGATATGGTCGATTCTGAGATAAAGACTTAACGATCATGTCGTCTATGTAAACCTCCACATTCTTTCCAATTTGGTCCTCAAAGACTCGATTCATCATTCGCTGTAAGTGGCTCCCGCATTCTTCAATCCAAAGGGCATAACATTGTAACAATAATTGGCCTGTCGGTGATGAACGCTGTTTTTGTCTGGTCATCTCGTATGCATAGCGATTTGATTGTAACGAATATGCATCCATGAATGATGTAACTGAAACCGGACGAGTTGTCCACCAACTGGTCAATACTTGGCATTAGGAAGGAATCTTTGGGCACGCCTTATTCAGTCTTTATAATCGACACACACCCGCCATTTGCCACTGGACTTCTTTACCATGACCACGTTCGACAACCAAGTAGTGTCTGCACCTCTTGGATGCCTCGGCTTCTAGCGGCTCAACATGGGCGGCCAAAGCCTTTCGCCTATCCTCACCAGTTTTCTTCTTTTGCGACACCGAGATCGCTTCGGGGATATTGCCAACTCATGACAACATACATCGGGATGAACCCCGGAATCTCCGACGGCTTCCGAGCGAAGATGTCCCGATTCTCCTTCAAGCATCTCTCTAGCTCGACCGAAGCTCGGGTCTAAACTCCTTCGATTTTGGTAATCCGCGGGTTCGGCGCCCAATACTAAGTCGTCTAGCTCGCCATTAGGTTCGGTCTTCTTCATTTTTTGTTCCTCGCGTAGATCCAACTCGACGAGATTCACCGACTTACCGCCTTCGTCCGCTCTTGGGGATTTCATATTTCGCTCCCTCCGCAATGACATTTATTTTGCTTTCTTTGACCGTGTCGAAATAACACCGACGTGAGTCCTTGATCACCCCTTATCGTTACTATCGATTTTTCCTGACCAACTTTAGCTTCGGGTGTTTAGAGGACGCCGGTATGTCCCGATCGTGGATGGTAGGACGACCCAAAATGATGTTGTATTGGGACGGGAAGTCGGCAACTATGAATTTCACCTTTCTCGACTTAAAGGCCTCTTTAGATCCCAACGTCAACTTTAAGTTTATGTACCCTTCTGGGCATGTGTCTCTACCATTAAATCCAGTCAAGGTTGTTTTGCATGGCTTCAAATCCGTCGGGTCGAGGTGCATGCGTTTAAAAGCATCCCAAAGGATAATATCCACTGCACTGTAGTTGTCAATCAAGATCTTCTTTACACGACAATTTACCACTGTTCCTGTGATAACTAGGCCGTCATAGTGTGCTGGCGGACGTCCTCTAAATCCCGGGCGGAAAAACTTAGCACCTGGGTCCGGTTTTGTCGTGTCCCTCTTGAACTCGGGCGATCCACGATAGACAAGACTTCCTTAGTACCTTTTCCGACTATTGAATCCCTCCACCGCCAAAACCTCCGCTAATCGTGGCACAATCAAACTTGGCGTCCGGGAATTTGTCGTCACTATTCGTCGTTTTCTTTTTCTATTCCCGCTTTTCTTTCTCTCGAGGTGGGCTCTTACTCCTTCCTCCCTACCGTCTCATGCCTTGCCGTCCCGAGTTTGTATGACAAACCGGTGAAGCTTGCCCTCTCGAACGAACCTTTTAATGGCGTCTCTCGGATCCCGGTTAGGGCTATCGCTTGCGGACCGTGTTGATCATGAAACTCGCAATATCGCGTTTATCTAGGACCGGCATCCCTTCGTAAGGGCCGGGTCGTTCCACCTTTTTTTCATTTCCGTGGTTGCGACCTCCTCCAAACTGAGCTTGAGACACCTTTAACGGGGTATATTTGTCAAATCTCCCCTCCGCTTTTCTCGCCTTGGTCTCGGGTTCTTGACCAGTCCCGGGATTCCGGCTTACGCCCGAGATAATGTGGCTCGACCCTTTGGAGGAGGACTTTTCCCTTTCCTTCGGTACTGACTCATCATTTCCATTTGTTCGAGCTCCAAGTACGTTTTTGACCGGTCCGTAAACTCGGCCAAGGTTTGGGGACGACTTTTCATGACCGACTTCTTAAGCTCCGGACAAGCTAAGGCCTGCTATTACGCAGGTGTAAATGTACGTCTTCTTTTAAACCAGGGATCCGGAGGGCCGTGTCCTTGAACCGGTCCAAATATTTCGCAATGTTTCATTGGTCGATCGCTGACTTGGTCGAGCTGGAACTCGGTCTTTGGTCGCTTTCCGCTTGTCGCAAATAGAGCAAGAACTTATGCTCCATTGTCTTCATATCATGAATGGACTCGGGTGGCAAAGAGTGGAACCACGTCTCAGCCGCTCCTTGAAGGGTTCCGCGAACAAACGTGGAACCACGTGCCCAACAATGCCCTTTACTCCGATCTCCGTCTTGAAGTTGTTCGGGTGAATCAAGGGATCTGCGTGCCATTGTACTTTGGTAACTCCGGAATCTAAACCCTTAGGATAAAAATGCGGCCATAATCTCTTTAGAAAATTGATTCAACAATCCCACCCCAATGTGCCCTTCTACCGACATCCCGGCCATGTTGAGAGATGGGTACCGTTGTCTCGCTTATTCAAATCCACTCAACATCCGCTCCCTAGCTCGGGAAATGTCGCCTCGCTAACCTTCGAGTGTCCTCACCTACCCTTTGGCCGTTACATCGCTAATCTTGCTAGGCTTATCGAAGAACTGGACAAAGACGTCTGTAGGATTTTCGAGCGTTCTCAATCGCTCTTTAACAATTCAATCTCCCAACGTTCCTCTTTATAGGCCCTAATCATCTTCCCGCC